>PVJI01000211.1:198831-215476 GCA_004026765.1 Micronycteris hirsuta
AAGACCCCGTTCACAGGACTCTCTTGATGAACACGTCAGTTATGCACAGTGGTCCCATCAATACAGAGGGCGTCTCTGGACTCTGTATTGTGTCTCCTAGACTGAACACCTGCCCGTTACCTGACGTCTCACCCAGTCCCAGTGGGAAGATTTAATTCCAGTCTGTCCCTCCCCAGTCCACTCAAGCCTGTAGTGGTGAACACGTCTGCTCTCAACTCCCTCAGGGACTCGACCCAGATGACTGGCCTTCCATCCCGTAGTGCATTCTGCCAGCACACGTTTTGGATGGTTGTGTTTTTCTATCTTGACCCGCAGTTTTGAGACTTATAAAGTCCTGTGCAATGAATCCAATGATGACATTTTAAACTTAAAATGTAGTGTGCCTTTTATTAAAATATTTAGAACAAAGCACGGGGTGGGGCAATAGTTGGTTTACAGGTGTTCATATGGAAAAACAATACAATAATTAGTAATGGTATGAAAATAAACTCTGTTTCAGGTACTCACAACTGTAAACTTCCTTTTGCCCCATCCTGTGTTATTTCAAGGAAAGAGGTTAGTAAGAATAGTCTTCGTTCCAGGCAACTAACAGAATCTCCTCAGGTGGAGGTAATACAATTTTTTCCTAAAGTGTTGATCTGGAAATCAACTCAGGCAAAGTCCTGAGACAAAGTGTCCTTGATCTTGTCCTACCCCTAACTCCTCTCTTGCTTCATAATAAGGAAATTTCTGTCTCTCCAGTCAATAAAGTAAAAAGTGCTAGTGATACAGCTTCATCCCCTATACAAGAACCATTTATAGGATTGTATAGATAAATTTTGTTTTTTTATTGCAAAATTTTATTAGCTTCCTTTTCAGATTGTAATCTGGGCTTTACTCCTGCATCATAAAAGCTCACTAAAGTGTTGCCCACCAAGGAAAAGAAAAGTTTTTTCTCAAAGATAAATATGGTTCTGCCCGTAGTGAAACAGAAAATTGCTACCAAAATCCTATTCAAAATGAGGGGTTGGCCACACATTTTATCTGTTCTCCTTCCCCACATCCCTTTAAAATGAGAGCCTCCAAAGTGTATGGCTTCCGGTCTCACAAAAACCTGCATACTCCCTTGCATATTAGTTAAGATAAAATAAAATGCTTATTCTCTACTCTTCTTTTTAGAGATTTCCCACCAGAGGAATGAGTGAAAACAAGATGAAGTCAGTATAGCTAAGATGACTTAAAATGGAGTCTGTGTGGTCAAGCTGACAAAACTGGTTCAAGCAAATGGGCCGATGCAGCAGAGATAGACTTTGTTTTACTTGAACTAGCCTGAGAACTTAAACGTTTGAACTTTCCCGCTGAGCATCAATACCAGGAGAGACAGATAAAACACATGGATAACCCTCTGAAAAACTTAGGAAAGACTCTTCATGTGTCCAGACCACTGGACGTCTGGAAGATGACTCTCTCAGACTAATCTAGCTGTTAAGAATGCAGAACCTATTCTTCTCAAGAAGGTACTTGTTACTGGAAGAACTCTCAACTTTTCCCTTTTCTTCAGAACAACCTGACTGTTACCTGGCAGTACTTATGATTTACAAATCCTGAACCCCATGAATAAATCTTTGTCATTTCTTTCTAGACAACATCTTACTTTTTGTGCTTAGTCAGCACACCTACCTGAATTTTTTTTCTGCTGGAATTTAACTAAGTCTAAATTGGTTTCTTAACAGAGCAAAGTGCAAAAGACATTTTCTTTTTCTTTTTTTTTAATTAATTTTTTTTGTTTAATTACAGTTATTTGCAGCCTCTCCCCTCCCCCCTCCCTTCCCCTCCCGTCCCACCCCCCCGACCTCCCTCCTCCCAAAAGACATTTTCTTATTCAATTTTTTCCTCTGCAAAGAATAAAAAGAGATCTGGCCAAGGACTGTTTATTTTTCTCTCTGTGTGTATGCAAGGACTTCAGAATTGCTTATGTTTTATGCTTCCGAATAATAACATCTTTCTTATTGAAAAAGAATCTCCCCATAAGATCACATCATTAAAAACAAAACAACTGAGACCAAGTAAACGTTACATTCTAACAGAAAACAGATTTTTATGCTTAACACATGAAGAAGAAATCCAGCTACATTGTGTAAAAATATGTGGAGGAAAAAGCAAACAAGAGCACATGCTAAGTAAAACCACATTTTAAAATATGCCTTTAGACATAAAGAAGACAGCTGGTGATGCAAGATGTCTGCTTTCACTCAGTCCTCGGTGTGACTCCTCTGCCCTCTTTAGTGAGGTTGTTATACATCTTTCTTATTCAGAAAGCTAAATCCAATCTCTCTGTGTACTTTTTCTCCAGTTTTTAGAGTTTTAAATGTTATCTCATCTTAAAACAGTATCCAACGAATGGGAAAATACATGATGATTCATACTTTTATGACCACATCTAAAAATAGAATCCGCAGAGTTGTTTGCTATCAGCAAAAGATAGAACATATAAATAAGGCCACTATTTATTCATTTGTCCCATTCAGAATCTTGGCATTATCAGACATCGCTTGTCTCCCTCATCTGTCACTTCCTTCATGAATAAGTCCTATTGATTCCCCCTCCTGAATGCCAACCTCGCTTCCTCAGCTCCACTGTCACAGCCTCGATGTTGTCACCTTCGTTTATGTCCTCACCTTGGCATAATCTATTGGTACCTCCTAGAGGATCAGTCTACTTCCAGTTTCTTACCCATGCAAACCATCTCCTGGGCAGTAAAAAAAAATTATCTTTATAAAAACAAATGCAACCACATCCCTTCTCTACCCAAGAAGGCTTGGTGATCCTCTATAATCCTACAAGATAAAATCCAGCTTCTCTCAGGTGGTGACCTAGCCCAGCCTCCAGAGACAGTCAAGTAGCTCCTACAATGAAAGCTTTCAGGGCCCAGCCATCCCGGCATGCTGTGAATGCTTTGAAATCCATGCTAAAATGTGCATTCGAAAATGGAGGCTGAAAACTTGCAGGCCCAAGTCAATACGGGCACAGAGCCTTGTAACTTTAATAAATGTAAACATTTATATATCACGTGCAGCAGGCCAGGAACAATCAGGACACTCTCTGTGTTTTCATTCATTTAATCCTCATAGTAGCCCTTCGAGATACACATTATTTTTATCCCTCGTTTGCCAATGAGGTAACTGAGACTTAAAGAGGGCAAGCAACTTGCTCAAGGTCACGTAGGCCAGGATCTGGCTCGAAGCAGTCTGGCTCCAGAAACGTGCTCCCACTCACTTGCTGTAGAACCTCACCAGCTGTACACGGGGGCAGGGGAGCCGCCAAACTGCAGAACAGGATTACAGCCTGCCCAGGGACCTGAGCCAGTCCGAGGCAAAGAGTGGCAGTGTGAGCCGGGGGTGGCTGAGTGCAACCTAAACCTGGAACGTAACATTCTAAGGAGAATCCTTGTCTTCACATCTCCCAGGGCCCTGCAACTGCCCCACCCAACACACACACACACACACACACACACACACACACGAGAGAAGCTTCTCAGAGACCAGCGTGAAATCATTGCTGTTTATAGAGGATAATGATGTCCCCAGGTCATGTGAAAATGTTTTAAAAAATGACAAGTTGAGGGAATGTAACAAAGAGAAAAAAAAAAGGCACCTATCTAGAAAATTCTTCTCTCCACTCTAAGTTTGGACTAAAGATTGGCCCCTAAGAACTGAGTTAGCCATCACCCACTCTGTTCTTAAATAACAAGGGAAGACATGTCAGGAAAATGGAAATGTTTCTGGTAGTATCTACTAATCCGGATAGTAAACAGTCTTATGCAATTAATTTTAGCAATCAAAGAAGACATAAGTTTCTTAGATCTCCATGCTGAGAAAATGGGTCACATTAATTAGTGGAGTGAAGACAGAATATTGTTTATTGAAATAGTGGGTCTGGCTGGGATAGGCTAGAAGGGGGACCAAGGGGACAAAATTGTTCTGTTGATGAAGAATCAGTAAAGAATTTGGAGTTTCCATAAGTAAGCCAAGAGGAAGAGTGTGAAAAGTTTGAGGGAATGAGATAAGAATGAGGAGCAGGACATGAAGAAAGAATCCACCAGATGACGGCGAGTGGACAAGAAGTAGTCAGTGAGAAGTTAGGCTACGGCCAAACATCTTTAAAAAACAGCGGTGTCACATACTCATTTTTAAGATGTTTTTCGCAGTGTAATTTCCTTTTCCTTTTCTATCTTCCACTGTTAACATCAAAGCTACCACACAGAGGTGCCTCGTGTCTGTGGTATTTTGACAAAGGAGAGGGGAAGAGGCCGTGTTCAGTCTTGGGAATGATGTGGGATAAAGAGAAATAAAAAATTCAGCAGAAGCCCAAAATAATAGCTCCAAGGATCCTAGAAGATGTCAGCAAGTGAGGTTAGTATTCCTGCTGTATACGTGATGGAGATCTGGTTACCCGACAGCTTTAAGGGCTTGGGAGTGCTCAGGTATTTGACTACATGAGTAAAGTGGGTATGTTTTTTATGCCACAAAGTTACATGTGCAAGCTAAATGTAACTTCTGTTTTTCTAATTGGATTTCAAGACTGCATTCTATGGGCTTGGAGAAACCTGGCCTCCCTGGATTCAGTACCATAATCAATTTAGGCTGCCTCTCCATTCTGGGACTGCATTTGACTTCCGGGAGTGTGGGCGGTGAGGCTTACATAGCGCCACTGTACCCACCTATTCCTGCTGCAGCCCTGAGCTCTGAGTTCCCCTCAGTCATCAACCCACACCGATGAGGCCTTTCTTTTCAGAGATGCAGGGGAAAGCATCAAGGTCGATTGCTTTCCCATCAATTCTTCCTCTTTCCACCCAGGCAAATTGTGAGGAGTGGGAACTGCTCTAATTTTATTCCTGTATGTCTTGATTCTTAAAATCTTTTGTTTCTGTTATTTCTGGCTGTGGCAGTCCTTCATGGAGGCAATGTCTGTCTACAATTAGTCTGAATGGGGGAAAACAAAATGTATACAAAAATGGTACAAACTAGTATCTTCAAATATTGCCCGGTTATATTCGCTCTGTATCCTCCCTTTCTTATTAGTTCAATATATTCCTTGTAAAATAACCATCCTGTAAAGTAACGATACTGCGTTTTCTTCTGTTGCTAATTTCTTCTTGGATTTATGTATCATTATCTAAAAATTTAAAATGGTCACTACTTTACATTAGGGGTCGGCAAACAATGTCCCATGGGTTAAACTGAGCCTACTGCCTGTTTCAATATTTTTAAATGGTCGAAGATGATTAATATTTTGTGACATGTAAAAACTATATAAAACTTAAACGTGTTCCAAAGCAACATTTTATTGACACAGAACCACACTCATTCATTACATGTCTGCCTGCTTCCGTTCGACACCCGCACAGTTGGAGTTGGGACAGAGGCACACGATACCTAAAATATTTGACAATGGCTGTTTTACGGAAAAGTTTGTCAACCCCTGCTGCACACCGTTGTCTCGTACCTGTGGCCAAGGTTTTACTTTTTTCCTTATGTAGATTGGACTGTCCATCCTGCCATCCGATATCCCAGTTTTTAACCTTGGAAATTATCTAGTGCCCTTCTAGTAGAGAAAAAGCATTCTGACCTCTCTTTCCTGGTTAGTTGGAGTCTTTGCATTACACACCTTTTGCCGGTCGGTTCTCCCTGACCGGAGAATCTTTCTTACAGGAGAACGGCAGTGTGGGAAACCTCTTTATGGTAAAAGCACAAAAAATACAGCAGACAAGGCTGCAGCTTCCCGCCATATCACAGTGGAGTTAATTTGGACCAGTGTAACCCCCATCACGATGGACACTCCTGCGCTGGCCCATGCTAATTTGCATGCAGATACCACATCAGGGTGTCACCTGCGCATCTCCGTGTTTACGTACGACAAGACATTTCTCTGGCTCAGAGTTCATCTTTTATAAAGTCACTCCGGATGATCCCTTGTAACTGTGGAAGTAGTTCAATTATATCTCATAGAATTTTATTGGCAGTAACAGGGTTTTTACAATAAATTTTCATTACCTTTCTAATATTTTTATACGAATGAGGAAACAAAATCTCTATCAGCCCATATTTCCATACCGAGTTACCTGATATCTCTGCTTAATTAACAATCTACACCCAGTTATATTTGATACTTTTCTGCTGCAAGGGTGAAGGGAAGCTTAGAAAGAGATATATATATAATTTTCTTTGTATTTTTTATTGTTACCCTCATCCCTTTGTTTAAACCCGCCAACCTGATATGTCCTGGGAAGCAAGCAGTCCACACAGGACTATGCTATTACAGCTCTGATCAGGTTTACAATGAATAGAGAAAGTGGGGTAAAAACACAGACCCCCAGGAACATATACAAGAGAAATGCAGGAAGACGTAGACACTAATTACAACTCTGTAGAAGTAAAACCATGTAAACATTGATGAAATGCCAATATGAATGGAATCGTCAGAGTCACAGGGTTAATTTATTGGTGAGTGATTTTTTTTTTTAAAGAAAAGGACAACTGGGTTATGAAGGAAAGGGCGGTTCAGACTGGCGTGAACATCAACATTCTATGCTGAGAGCAGCCGCTGGGTGTTTTTGAATCTAGTCGTAGGCAAACTAGGCAGTCATGAGAGATGTCATGGCAATTAGATATGAAG
Source organism: Micronycteris hirsuta (assembly GCA_004026765.1). Classification (NCBI taxonomy): domain Eukaryota; kingdom Metazoa; phylum Chordata; class Mammalia; order Chiroptera; family Phyllostomidae; genus Micronycteris; species Micronycteris hirsuta. Next base: position 205,486 of record PVJI01000211.1, read on the forward strand.
GTAAGAAGAACCGTAGAACATTACTTATGCATGTGGATTTGATACAATTAGTCGATATAAGTGTACATAGTAATTAATTGAATTAATTACTTATGAGTTCAGGTTTTTGAGCAAAAGAGGTACATAAGAAAAATCATAATTAATATGATTCTTTTCAAGGCAAGGACTAGATCAATATTTCTTAATCGGGAGTGGTTTTGCCCTCACCCCTCATCTTACCCCAACTCTGACGTCAGCAGACGTGTTTGGTTGTCAAACTAGGTGTGGGGGGGTGGGTGGGCGCTACAAGCTTCTGGTGGGAAGAGGCCCGGGATGCTGCTGAGCACACTGCATCATACAGGACAGTCCTCCAAACGAAGAGCCATCCAGCCCCAAATGTAGTCGTACCAAGTCTGAGAAACTCTGGGCTAGCCTAAGGCAGAGAAGTAAAGTGCTTAAATTTAAGCAAAAGGTCTAAGAACTAGGCCAGAGGACTCTAAATAGTCCCTTGTTTGACATGACCGTCTTCTTCTTTCATCGTTACTCACAAAGCTAATATGAAGAGTAAAGATAAAATCTGTTCGATTCAATTGCAGGAGTATTCCAAAATTAATTTTACATTGTGTTCTTGTATTCTTAACAGACTGTGTTTCCACTACGAATGCGTATGAATCTCAGAAACATAACGTTGAATTACAAAGCAAGTCAAGCAAGAATATCTTCAGTATGATAGCAGTTACGGTATATAAAGCTTGAAAACAAGCAAAACTAAACAATATATTATTTAGTGATACACATATAGTTATATGAGTAAAATTAAGGAGTGATAACTTCAATATCATTCAGGATAGCATTTATGTCTGCAAGAAGGAAAACAGATTTGAAGAAAAGCACAGGGGCCCTTAAATATATTGATTATGTTTCAATTTTTTAGGTTAGGTAGTGGATTCTTGAATGAAATTATTGTACTTTGTAGTTTACATAAATGTCATGTATTCCCTTGAGTGTATCAAAAACCACACAAGAAGAACAATCAGAAAACTCAGTCATTACAGCAGTGTGGATGGTGGCCACTGAAGGTTTTCCCTTTAAGTTCTGTCGCCACCTGCAGGTTAACATTGGGTATTGCAAAGAACTGTCCACAAAAACCAAATTAAAACACATCAAAATAAGTGAACTCTTCAAGACATTTGGGATATAAACAAATTCAAAGGCTGTTTCTCTGCTTCAGCCATGCCTAAAATCCATTTGTGGATAAAGAACAGAGAGAACACATTAAGGAGATAAACAATGTAGCACAAAATGTCATATTGTAAGAGCTCCTCTGTGAGTGTCAAAGAAACAAATGATACTTTGTAGGGTGCCAAACGGAATTCGTTTACCATCGGGATGCAACGCCTTGACTTCACTCTTCCTGCCACTGCCACCTGTTCTCCTGGTCTCTCCCTCCTCCGTCCTCCCTACTTTGTTGTAAACATGCCACCAGTCTTAAAGTGACAACTTCATCGCACGAGGGGCCTCTCATGCTCTCCAGCTACATTTCCACCAGACCACTGTGCCCCATTTCCTCCCACACAGAAATCCTGGAACAATCATTATCTTTGAGGCAATATATCCATACTTTCTCTGAATTCCTGAAGCACTTACTATCTGCTTCATTTATTTGCCATTTTCATATACTGATAGTAAACTGATTCATTTACAGAAGGTTTGTTTTCTAAGTCGGGTAAATTTTTGGAAGTCTGGGATAATTTTGTAGTTTTGGGCTTTGTTTTCCTTTGTCCCCTACTAAAATCTGTAATGCCCGTACTTGAGTTGCGGGCCCCTTTTTAATGTAAAAATGTCTCAGATTCCTCCCTCCACCAAAGAAACACAATACTATTTACATTTTCAGGGTCCATAATTTCAAGAAACATAATAACCGCACTGATTTCAGTAATGCTTTTGAATTAATGTGAATTGTTTTAACAACAATAGCTTCTACATGCTGAAATATATACATATATGACCAAAGTTTTGCTACCTCAAAATATACCTTTTAGGACATTGATTTCAGGCTAGTTGTTAAGATAACAACATTAAGAAAGAAACTTTGACCTTCCTCCTTAACTACCTGAAGGAATTCAGGTAGAAAAACATGCTTAGCCCTGACCCTGTAGCTCATCTGGTTAGAGCATTGTCCCAACACACTAAGGTTGAGGGTTCGATCCCAGGTCAGGGCACATATAAGAAGCAACCAATGAACGCATGAATGAGTGCAACAACAAAGTGATGTTTCTCTCCTTTCCTCTCTCTCTCTTTCTGTAAAATTCAATCAACAGAAAACTTTTTTTTAAAGAAAAAGAAAAGCCTGGTTAAAGCATCATAATATAAACTAAATGTGGTAAACAACCCCCTGGCCCCCGAAATCTAGCAAAGCCTGGTTGTCGAACTTCCTCCTATCCCTTGTTTCTGGGTAGCCCAGCAAGCATTTATTACATGTTCTCTTTCTATCTACCTCTAAATTGCCTGCTTTCCCTTTGAAATTCCAGACCACTGCCCCCCTCTCCTCTGTCCAGAATAAGTCTCAACGGCCCAATGCTTCCCTGGGTCTCATATTCTTATGGCACCCCCCTAAATGTATATCGAAATAAATTTGGGACATTTTCTTTTGTTAATCTGTTAATTTAATTATTAGCCCAGTGAAAAACTTAAAAGGTAACAGGAAAAATTTTTTGCACACCCCATATAAAACAAAATGATAATGATCTTGATAATGACAGCTTATATTTTCAAATCTTATCGTATGCTAGTACTTTTTCCACATGCATTTTCCTAGTTAATCCAAAAATCTCTCCATGGAGTCAGTACAACTCAGGTTAAACCTGGGCTCTACCACTTGGAGTAAAGAACCTTGGTGATTTATTTAACTTCTCATTTGTAAAATGAAACGGATGCATACTCAGTCCCTTCAGGATAGTTGTGAGATCAAGAGAATCACCACGGGTGAAATGCTTAATCCTGCATTATACAAAATAAATACCATTTTAAAAAATCCCTCCAAGCTAGGCATTATTATTATTTGCCCCCTCATTTTACAGGTGGGGCAGTAGAGGCTCTGAAAGGATTAGTCACTTGCCCAAGATTTTAGAGCTACTGAGTGGTGGAATTAGAAGGGCCCAAGGCACGCTGAACTAACAGCAAACACACACTGGTTAGTCGCTCTGAGTTCCCACAGTACTTTGTTTTCTTACAAAACAGAATTATTTACATCACGGCCAGTTTCTCCATCATTTACTAAAATATGAGCTCTTCAAGGACAATGTTTTTGTTACCTAAGTAATCAGCAATGCGAGACACACGGAAAGTACTAAAAAATGTATGACAAAAAAAGTGTCAAAAGACATTGCACCGAGACTGAACCTGGATACAGTTGCAAATTACCGCAGGCTGGAAGAGCTTCGTTCACCTGCATTATGCATTGAGATGAGTTCTATTCATTGGTTTTGCGAACAATTTGTTTTTGGAACCCTGATGCCCATTCTCTCCTCCTTCATTATTTTGCTTAAACAAAAAAATCCATGATTACAAACTGCCTAAATAGAATGCCCTTGCACTCAAGTAAAATTGACCCGTTTTTTCCGACACTGAAAGCCTTAATTATCCCTCTGTCGTCTTTTGTTTTACGAACCTGTCAATCTACCATACACAAAAAAGCTGCTGCTGAAAGAAAAGTGTAAATTAAAAGTATTCAGTGTAGCTGTAGAGAAAATATCTCAATATTAAATTCTGATGTAAATCATCTGGTTCTTCTAAAATAAAAGTAGGACATTAATCGAAGGTGGCATTAATCATTTACATTTATAATTCTCCCACTAATTATATGGCTTTCGGCCAAGGAACTTCCGTGGTTGTAAAACTAGGACTAGCGTGTAAGGGCCCTTTTGCTTCCATCTCTTCGTGACCGGGATGTGGGTGGACAGGGACAAGAGCGATCCCAGACTTTGGTCTTTGCTCCTGCATCCGGCACCCTCCGGAGCTGACACCCCCGCGGAAAACAGGGGTGCGCCCCCACTCTTTCTCCACCTGCCAAGGGAGACCGGTCCACTTCTGCACAGGCCTCGAGCCCCTCGTTCCGCAAGCCGGGAGGCGCACAGCCTGCTGGGATGTTTCTTCTCCCTCGTGGCGCACCGGCGGACGCTCAAAACCCGGTCCACTGGCATTCTGGGACATGTAGTCTCTGGTTATTCGTCGCCGTAATCGGCACCCGCCGAGGAGCCAAAGGCGATACAGCAGGCTCCGGCCGGTCACGTGACTGCAGCCCAGCGCGCGGATCGCACTGCAGCTCGCGCCCCGGCGAGTTCTCGCCTGCGCGCGGCCGTTGCCGCGGAGACGACGCATGTCTCCGGGGGCGCGTAGCCCCTTCTGCAGTCCCCCCTCCCCTTTTCTCCCACCACAATGAGATCCTAAGATGGCGGTGGCTGCGGCGGTTGGCGCCGACTGGCTGAGTTAGGAGCAGCGGCCATTGGGCCCGCGGCAGCCAGGGAACTTGTGGACTGTCCCTGCTGCGGTCTCCAGGGGAGGAACACGGTCAGTGGCGGGTTGTGGGGTCTGACCGTTACTCCGCTCTTGGCAGGAGCGGCTGCTTCGTTTACAGGTAATGCGTGCGCGTCCCCAGCCCTTGGCAACCGAGGGCAGTGCGGCGCCAGGGGCGGGAGATCCGCCGCTTTGGGCCTCTTGGCCCGGTAGGGCCTGGCTTCGGGCCCACGCCTCCCTGTGGGCTCCCGGGTCTTCTCCCTGCCTACTTCAGGCGGTCTGGACCGACCGACGCCATCTCGGGGTGAGCATCTAGGGACGCGTTAGCGACGGTGGAGCCCACTTCTTGCCTCCCCGCCCCTTTCTTTTTCCGGCCTGGGGCTGGAGGCCGCCCTGCGTCCCGGGTGCCTAGGAATATCCCTCGAGTGGAGGAAGAGGAGCCGGGCTGTGGTTTGGTTCCCACAGTCAGGGGATCTAGTTCTCCAAAGCAAGGGGCCTCAGTGGCCCTAGTCTCCGTCATTGCGTCCCCTCCCACCCCATCCTCAAATTCTATTCTGTGGGGTCTCAATGTCCAGAATTCGGGGTGGGGAAGAAACGCCGCTGCTTTCGGGGTGGGCGGTGAGCTGCAGGATTACTGCTCTCTCGGTTGTTTGTAGAGTAGAAGGGTCGCGGGGGGCGTACCTGAATTTGGCTTAGAGGTGCTTTATTCTTGCGAGGGGGATGTTAATTTACTACCTCCCCCCTCCCATTGCTCCGCGTCTCCATCCCTTTCTGCAGGTCCAGTTAGGATGGGCCTAGGATGGGGAAAACTAAACGCCAAATGCGATTCGGGAAACGTTGCTTGCTTTGCAAAAACTGGTGTTTGGGGATTAGGTGGTAGCTAGGCCGGGGTAGGGAGGCGGGTCTTCCAAACTTTTCTTCCCGCGGCCCACTGCTCCTGAGCGCGCCTTGTCTGAAATAACACTTTTTTTTTTTTTGGACGGGTTTGAGGTTTGTGTTGTCTGCCCTGCGGGTGACGGATCGTGTTTTGGCGCTGGAAGGAGCCGGGCTTTCAGGGCGCCCCCACCACCCCTGCCCCATAACTGCTTTCCAGACTCCGCCTTCTGGTATTCTCGGGTTACTGGAGTGGGTGTTGTAGAGCTCGGGGTGCACCTGCTTCTTTCGTTCCCTAGCACCTTCGCGGTGAGAGCCCCTGGAAGCCATGAAAATGCTGAGTTTCTGAACTGAAGGCGAACCTAGTATTTTTACGACAAGGGTATTTTTAATGAAAATTAAGTAGCTTTAACAAACCTTTTTTCCCCTCATCGGCTAGACAAAGTTCTGGAATGGTTTGAGTTATTGGAAGTGAATGACTTGATCATACTGGAGAGTAAATTTGGCATGGGTCTTTACATAGTTGGGGTTAACCTCTTTTCATTATATTTCAAAATAGATATTAAGGTAGCATACTGTTGTTAGGATCGTACAAGTTTAGAGGATTTAAACATAAATATGTATATCACATTGTCTTCTGAAAGGATTAAAGTAACTTGAGTTTACGATCCTGATTAATGGAATTTTTCTCTCTGTTGATTTACTAAATATATTTTAGGTATAAATATATTTGTTATTCTCTACTTTGTATTGTAAAGAAGTTAATAGAGTCTTTTTTTTTTTCCTCAAAAGCCGACAACAACTTTGAAGTGTGAAGCAGAAAAAGAACTGTTTCTGAGCTGCAAAAACTAGTTTCCAAGCAGGTAATTTGACATCATTATATATGATATTGTCCTATGTATTATAGTTGAAGAAGACTTTATGATGGAGACGGCTGACAGAATACCAGTGCATGCCCTGAATGGCGTGGCTCACTTGGTTGGAGCACTGTCCCATACATGGAAAAGTCACGGGTTTGATTCCCGGTCAGGGCACATACCTAGGTTGTGGGCTGTGTCCCTGGTTGGGTGTGTGCTGAAAGCGACACATCCATGTTTCTCTCTCATTGATGTCTGTCTCTCTCTCTCTCCCCCTCGCCCTCCCCCCACCTCCCACCCTCTCTCTCTGGAATCAGGAAATATATCTTGGGTGAGGACTAAATAAATAAATAAAAATACCAGTGCATGGTTGAGGGCCCTTTCTATCTAGTAAACAAACAGTCTGGGTTTGCTGGCCTGATTGCTTGCTTTTGGGCATGCCGCTTCAGTCTGCCTCCGTACTTTTGTTACAGAGGAGCCATGTCCTTCTAATTATTAAAACGTGGAATAGTTTATGTAATACCTTTGTTATGTCTTTCTTTTCATAGAATTTCTTCAGACCGTTTGAGTTAGAATTTGTCCTAGAGTAGATGTTTGGATAGCCAAATCCATTTATTCTTAAGTAATCTTTTTCTAATTTTCTATTACCTGCTTTTATTTTTTATTCACAAACTGTTTTTTGAGCTTGTTACACATACTATTGACTGAAGTTTAATTTTTTTCTTTCAGCTGTGTAAAATTACTTTAAATGTTAGTTTCTATGCAGAGGACATTATCCAATATTGGTTATGTAGAGTTACTCTCTGAGCAGCAGAAGAAAGTCAGTTTAACTTCATTGAGGGAAAGTTAAGTTTGCTAAGGACAATTTAGAAATTAAATGACTATTTGATGAGGATTAGAAGAAGTTTTTGTTAAGAATGTTTTAGAAATAATTTCTCTTTTAGGAAAATCTCAATCCATAGTTAATTCAGTTAACATTTTAAGGCAGCTCATTTTCTAAATTTGTTTTGTTGTTTTTTTTTAAAGATTTTATTTATTTTCAGAGAGAGGAGAAGGGAGGGAGAAAGAGCAATGTATGGTTGCCTCTCACATGGCCCTCACTGGGGACCCCGCCCGCAACCCAGGCATGTGCCCCGACTGGGAATCGAACTGGGACCCTCTGGTTCCCAGCCCGCACTCAATCCACCGAGCCACACCAGCCGGGCTCTAAATTTGTTTAATATGTTCTTGCTTTCTAGGAAAGCAGCCAGATCTTCAGTTTCTTTATGAAATAAGATGACCCTCATGAGAAAGTACAGATTGACAGTGGATTTATATCTTAATTATAATTTCCAGTAGTATTTTCTTTTTTAATTAGAAGACTGTAACTGAATAGGATAAGAAAAATGGAACTCGGGAAAGGTCAAACATGAGTGTTTGCATTAGAGTTCTTACCACTGGTGTATATAGATAGGAGTTTGGTAGAATAAAAAGAATTGTAAAATCAGGTATAAAGTAAAATAGTTTCCCTTTTAACACAGGGAAAATGGATAAGATAAAAGAAAAACATATGGCTGTCAGGCTGATTCACATGAGAAGAACTTGGTTTTCTTGATAGGGGATTTGGCTCTTTGTTTGTGAAAGGGCAAGTTTATTTGAGATGTGGAAAAACATAAAGTTTCCGGAATTAGCACACTAGGAAATTAAATGAGCAGCAAATAAGGGGTACGTAGCAGTGCACTCATCGTACAAATTTAATTGAGTGCCTTCATGTGCTACTCTAATGACTATAAAATACTGGAGATTTGGCCGTGAGCAAAACAGACCCGGGTCCTTGCCTCATGGAGTAAATTTACATTTTGAAAATATGAGAGTGTGTATGTGTGTGTGTCTATTTAGAATATAGTATACCATGATAATGGACAGAGGCAGTGCCATTTTATAACTGTTTGCCAACTGTTTCACAGATTGAGAATAGAAGCAGACAACCATTAGTTGAGTTGACAGAATAGGCGAATAGGTGAGGAAGCTAAGGATGCTAACAAAAGCCATTTTTGGAATGGCCTGCTCGGATTGCGTTTAGGACACAAGGATGAGTGGATTTCTGGAAAGAGAAATGACAGGGTCAAGAGCAAGTTCAGCAGGAATGAGAGAGAGAAGTAAAATATAAAAACGTAGGGTAAGAAAGAGGGGTTTCGGAAGTTCAGAGCCTTGAACAAAGTACAGTTCAGAGTGAAACCAGTATTGGCGTAGAGAAGATGGGATGGACGCTGGCACTGAGGCCAGTTTCATGAAAATCATTGCTCGTGTTCAGGTCGTGAGAGCAGGGAACGCAGTGCGGAGTGAAACCATGAGCTGCTTGTGAGCGCAAGACTCTCGGGGTGGACACAGTGGGAAGGAGTGCCTAAGGTAGGCAGAGCGGTGTTTTTGCTGGCTCGTGTTCAAAAGAGGGAAGTGTTAAACGTTAATTAAATAATAAGAGTCTGCAAATGGTGTCCTTTCCCCATGAATCTTGGAGCCTAGAAAAGTAGCATTGTTTTAGAAAGAATTTTCAAGGAAGTAGTGCTTGCAGAGGGATTTGGAATTTTACTGAAGCTGAAGAAGAAGGAGGAATGTTTGGGGACGGATGGGGAGTATTTGGGGAATTACGTTTGTAGTGGTCCAGTAGAAGCGATGATAGGTAGGGCTGTTACCAGTGAGAGTGGAGTGAAGCGGCTTCGATGATAGGGATTGAAGAATGAGGGGCAGTAGCATGGCCTGTTTTGCCTAGAGAGGTGTATGTAATCGATGACAAAAAAGTGCCATAGATTTTGGATATAAATTATAGGGAAAGAAAGGTCTTAGCAAGCCGAACTTTGTGTATTGGAAAATTAATTGCCTTCAGGGTTCTCAGTTGTTTTTGTAGAAAGCAGGGCTATGTTGAATTTTATTGGGGTGAAAATGTAAAGATAGACCTAATGCATATTGGTGTGACTGTAAAGATAGACCTAATGCATACTTGGTACATAGTGAGTTCTAATCAAATACCTGTTGATTCAAATAGGTGTTGCAATCTATTACTCTCCCTCTCAATATTTTGAGTTAAAAAATTTATTGAATTGAGGGAGGAGCAGGGAGAGAGGAAGAGACATTGGTTTGTTGTTCCGCTTATGTATGCATTCATTGGTTGCTTTTTGTAGGTGCTCTGACCTGGGATTGAACCTGCAACCTTGGAGTATCGGGATGATGCTCTAACCAACTGAGCTACCCAGCCAAGGTTTGGCTTTTTTTAATTTGAAGAGAGTAATTATAGAGATAACTTTAAGTTCTAGAAAATTATTGAAATTTTAGGAAAGACTCAGTAAACTGGAAAATATTCTGTATAATTTTCTGGTACTTGATCATCTTAAGTACAGAGAAGAAATTGAGAAGTTCCTCAAATGAGACTTTGAATAAACAGTATATAATACCAAATACTTAGGCATTTTCTTTTCAGTTTTCATTAAAAGTACTTAGTTGTACACTGTGTTAAGATTTAAAATAGTGATAGCATATTTCCTTTTTACCATCAGGAGAACTACTCCAAATAATGCAACCTTTAGAAAACTTGTACTGGTATATAAAATGCCAGCTTTGGTTATTTGTGACCTTAAGTAGATTTTTTTTTAAAAACTGTGTTTTACACATTACTTTATTTGGGTATTTCTAAAACCTTGATTTAAAGCAATCAGTTGAGAAGTAAAGTATTTCCAGAGATGATTATGAGTAATTTAGTGCCATTTGAAAAATACCTGAATTTTAAAGAATTT
>PVJI01000211.1:215576-327416 GCA_004026765.1 Micronycteris hirsuta
AAAAAAAAAAAAGAATTTAGGAAAATAATCTTTTTTCTTTACTTGATTGCTAAATTTCTATGAATTTCTTCTTTGTCTTATTTCAAAAATAAATCTCAGTCATAGGTATTTTTGTGGTAATTAATGCTGTCACAGGTGGCTAACCTTTGGGCATCTCTGGGCCACACTGGAAGAAGGGTTGTCTCGAACTACACATTAAATACATCGTGACATGTAATCACAAAACTCACAATGTTTTCAGTAAATTTGCGATTTTGTGTTGGGCCTCATTCACAGCCAGCACCCATGTGGCCACGGGCTGCAGGCTGGGCACCCTTCTCTATACTGAGAATTCTGCAACAGGATTTTCTTCAGAAAGATCAGTCACAGAGAGTAGTTCGTAAATGGTCATGGTATTTTTGCGTTTCATATCTTTGCAAGCTAAGAGAGCAAAATAAGGCTGTCAAAATAGCAAAATGAAACTTTTAAGTAATATTTTTGACATTGTTTAGTAGGTCACAGGATGCCCAGAAGTGCTTGTTTAAAGTAGAACAGTTTTGACTTCCCCCATTAAGCTCCGCATACCATCATTTGTCACTGTCACCAGTTGTTTTCCATGGCTTCGGTTTCCAATCTCGTCGTCTCTAGTAAACCTGCCTGGCAGAATCTCAGCCTTGGACGGGGTCAGTGGAATGTTTACACCAAGGCTGAAGAACACTGGGTGGGGGAGGAGTTCACACTGCAGATGTGACATCAGGAAATGCTCTCTGCTCTCACTTGGGTCCTTGCTGCTGCCAGGCATCCTCTGCTTCCTGCTCTTCTTCAGTCTTTCAGACACTGCCATCGCGCCTTCTCTCTCAGTTAATGAGCATCTTTCTCCTTCCTGTCACTTACGAGCTCTTTCAACTTTCTACCACGAAATCTGCTAACCAGACTTTCAGGTCCACTTCGTCTTTCCTTTTGTTTCAATAGAGATGTTTCTCTGCTTGTCTAAAACTAATGATTTTTCTTGTGCTCTGGATCGCAGTCATTTCCACCTTCTCAGAGACCACACACAGTTTTCTCACCACTTTTCTCTTCTGCATCTTCAGTATCTCCTTTGTCCTAAGTCTTTCCCAGCAAATTTTAAACATACTCAAGATAATTCCCTTTTAACAAAACTTTCTTCATGACCATCTCCACCTGCTTTCCTCCACAGACTGATTCCTTGAAAAAATTCCCTGATGACTTGCTTTACATTTTCCCCTTCCCTTTCGATGACAGTTATGGAATTTACCCTCACCACCCTGCTGAAATTGCTCTTCCTGAAGAAGGTCATCATCAGTAACCTGTTGCTAAGTTCAAGTGGACACTTCTCAGTACTTTGCTTCCATGACAAAGTAGTATCTGGCATTCTTACTATATTCTCTGTTTTTATATACTTTTCTCCGTTTCTAGTGCACGCTCCTGGTTTCCTTCTGGTCTTTTTGAACCTTCTCAGTCTTCTTTCCCTCTGTCTATATCTTAAATATCAGTGTCCTTCAAGGTTCAGTCTTTTTTCCACTTACTCTTCCTCTCTCCCTAAACCACCTTTTGCACTTCAAGTCTTTAATGAGTGGGTGGCTTGCAGTCTCTCTCTAGCCTAGATGTCACTTCTGAGAGACTAGTATAGGTTTGCTAAACAAATTTAATTGGGTGTACCTTAGGTATCTCAAACTCAACATTTCTAAAACAACTCATCATTTTTTCTCAACAGCAGAAACCTGTTTCTTTACAAATTACTTTGAATGTATCATCATATACCCAGTTTTAAGCTGCCAGTTGTTCTAGGAGTCCTCCTTTTATTCCTTCCTCACTGCCTCATCTCCCTCATCACAGTATTATCACCAGCTCCAATTGGTCCTGCCATGGAAATCTTGCTTGTATTGGTCCTTTTCTACATACCTAGTGTTTTGATTATGGGAAGTCTTTCTATACAAGTAATCGTTTATAATAATAATTACTGTATAAGTAATAGTTTATATTAGCATGTCTACAGAATAAAATTTAGATGACAGAAATCCTGTATTTTTAATGGTGACTTTGAGGTAGTTAGGAAGGTTGGCATGAAGAGAGAAATAACTTGGCTTATTTTCTGCCTTTTATACGGGAGATATTTACTCTTAGAGAGATGAGCTGAATGTTAACATTGAGAACTGATCCACGTGCAATTATTTCTTTAGCTTTATACTGATAATTTCACTGCTATAGGCCTGTGCCTTTTGAATGTGTTTGGTATTATGTTGTTAAATATTCTACCTCATTGTATGTTAAACACAATGTAACAATAGACAAAGTTGTTTATTTAATAAACTAAATAGACTTTATTTAGGAAGTGGTATTTTTAAAAAGGTTTAAATATATATGATCCATTTTTCCCAAACTAATTTTAATATATTCAAATTGTTTTAGAGTCTTATTTTAGTATTAGTCATTAGCCTAAAAATAGATCTTGAGATTTACCATAGTATACAAAACATCTTTCCAAATACAGTCTTTTTTTTAAAGAGTTTTATTTACTTTTAGAGAGATGGGAAGGGAGGGAGAAAGAGGGAGAGAAACGTCCATGTGAGAAACACGGGGGTGCCTCTCACATATGCCCTGACTGGGGGCCGCGCCTGCAACCGAGGCCTGCGCCCTGACCCCGGGAAGAACCAGTTTTGTGGGATGATGCCCAGCCTTCTGAGCCACACCAGTCAGGGCTTCAAATGCAGTCTTAAAAATTTAAAGTAAACTTAGTTTATTACTTTACTGATAGGAAAGTATAAGATACTCTATTTTGAGGGAAAAATTGATAAGTAAGAGTTTTTACTTAAATAACCTTAATAATTTTCCATTCTAATTTGCATTTTAGGACAGTTTGTTTTTAGTACTTTTAAATGTGGCATTCCTCTACTGCATATGTATTTTTTGAGCTCCTATTTAATATTACAAATTACATTGATACATCTAGAAAATAGTAGTGGCAAAATAATTTAGTTTAAATGAGTCATTTCAGCTTGCTGAACATACCTCTATACGGGAATCAGTTATTGCAGAAGATTTATAAGACAGGGAAAAGAGAAAAAATTAATCGTGTTCTAAAGTTCCTTTCCCTGTAGCTACAGTTGCTTGCATGCAGACATTTTATTATATTTTCTTAAAATCTGTATACAGTTTTGCACATTGCTTTTTTCTTCTTTTATATCTTATGATGATACGAGCAGGCAGTATTGTTCAGCCTTCATAATTACATGTTTTGAAGGGTATTCTTGCCCAGTAGTATCGAGCCTATTATTTGATATTTATTTTTTTTAATTTATCATAATTATAGTCAAAACATAGTTTTAGTTCTTGATATAGTATTGCCAAAATGCTTTCCGGAAAGGTTATACTAGTTTACATTCTCACCATAGTGACAGAGTTCTGGTTTCTCTTTGCCTTCATGGGGATTTGGTAATATGTAATTGAGCAAATTTAATCGTCCTTTATTTTAATTTTCAATTGGACTATATTTATCATTTTATGTTTACTGATTTTTTCGTAAGTTGATCATACTTTTAGGGAGTTTCTTTTAGTTTTACTTTATTCATATAGTAAAGAGTTTAACTGTATACTTCATATTTATTTCAGGTTTTTTCCCTCAATTTCTTACTCTTTATTTTCAGCTACTCAGGATTCATTTCTTTATGAATAAAATCCATTGAACTTTTTTCATTTTACTTATACATCCCAGATAAGTAAGATTTCTCTTTTTAAAATTCATTGTTTTGTCTGTTTGATTTATTTAGTCTTATTAATCCATTTACTGTGTTGCTGTTGGAGTATAAGGCAGCCTTTTTCAGTTGGAGAGAATTAATGCTTTTCCTACCGCTCATGAGTTTTCTCGTGTTTTGCGCACCATCTGTTAAGGACCGCATCATGAGATGATTTAATTAACGTGCAGTTTGCCCAGTATTGTGCGGTCCCTGGCGTGTGTCTTAGAGATTTCTGTGTGGTACAAAATGTGTTAAACTCTGATGCTCTAAGCCTCCCGTTGTTTCCTGTGAATTAATTCCTCTCTGTGTCAGCACTGGTACTGGGTATGTACCATCCTTGGAGGAATTGAGAAAATAGTCGCTTAAATCATCTTTCTGTGTTCCTTTTTGAGATGAAGAATCTAAGTTAAAGAAAGGCTCTTAAAAGCCTAAATAAATGTTTTTCAAAATGTTAGCAAATTGTCTCATCAATTGAATAAACCTGCATCATAGAATTCTTGTGAGGATAAAATGCACATAAAATACTCAGCATGGTGCTTGGCTTATAGTAAATACCAACATATAGATTTAGCTATAATTAATTTTTTCATTACTTTTTTCTAATTTTATGTATTTGAGGATTTTCTTTTTAGGGCTGGTACTAATGTAACCATATCGGCACTCAATGTGGTAGAATTATCTTGAGACTAGTTTTTTACTCGCCTACCTCTGTTGCTACTCTTGTTTTTGTTTTTAGGCAGTAAAACTTTTTTTGTGGCTTGTTTATCATTACTTGTTCTGTTAAATTCCAAGAAGAATTACAGTGGGATTTTTCTTACAATTTTATTAAGCCTATACATTTAGGGAAAGTGGTATGTTTTATAATATCTGTCTTCCCACCAGGGAAGATAGTTTGTTTTTCTAAGTATTAAAATTTTCTCTTCCGTTGTTTTCTAGAGTTTAATGGTGCTTCCCCACATCGGGCAGGTTTTATTCCTAGATGTTTTATTTTTCTGTCACTCGTGTCAGTGGCGGCATTTTTCCCCAGTATGTTTTCTCAGAGGTTATTGGTGACCATTTCAAGTTTTGAAGGTTTTATAATGCATGTTCTTTAAAAATACCTTCTCTCTTAATAATAATATTTGTTCCTTATTTTTATGTTTTTTAGAACTTCCAAAGCAATACTAAATAACTGCTGTGTGTCATTCTTGTTTTGGTCTTTATTTTAATAGGAATGGCCTTCATGTCTTATTTAAAAATTGTTGGCTATTGGTTTAAAATGTACTTTTTTCAACTCTGTAGAATTTATTAAAGTAATATATGAGGTCTGTCCAGAAAAAGTCCATCCATTGTTAATAAAACAAAAACGGTTTGTGTGACATAGATGTAACCTGGCAGCCAAGGAGAGTAGACTGGAGTGTTTATGTGTGAACAATGACGACTTCACTGTACTGGTCAGTGAGGGCAGTAGATGCCATTGAGTGAGCATGTGCACTGTGTGGCTGTTGCATTCAAAATGACTGAGCAAGTAGAGCAACCAGTCTGCATCAGATTTCATCTTAAGCATGAGCATTCCTCTGTAGAAACTATTCGGATGATTCAGAAAGCCACAACTGTGGACTGCTGGTGATTGGCAACTTCATCATGACAACATGCCAGCTCATGTATAACATCAAATCACCCAAGTGACTCAGCCCTCCCCACAGCCCATATTTGGTGCCTTTCAATTTCTGGCTTTTCCCAATACTAGAATCACCTTTAAAAGGAAGAGATTTCAGACCGTCAGTGAGATTCAAGAAAATACGACGGGGCACCTGATGGCGACTGGGAGAACTGTGTGAAGTCCCAAGGTGCCTACTTTGAAGGGGACTGAGGCATCATTGTCCCATGTACAGTGTTTCTTGTATCTTCAATAAATGTCTCTTTTTCATATTACGTGGCTGTATACCTTCTGCACAGACCTCGTATGTTCATTGGGGGAAAAACACTAGAAAAATACATATAGCTATGAAGCAGTGTCTATATATTTGTTAGGATCTTAGAGTTAAAGCACCTGGGATTTATATTCATCCTTGACAGTTTTAGCTGAATGACCGTGGCAAAATTATCTAACTCCTTTGAATGTTAGTGTTATTGTTTGTAAAATGAGAAACCTATTATAATTCTGATATCTAATAGACTTTTCTGGCCCTTGAATTATAAAGTTGTCCTGCCATCCCCTCTTTCACTCAGCACTGCCCCCTCCACCACCTCATGCAGTTCCATACCCAGTGGAAATCCAAGGTCCTCCACAGGATGTGTAGAAATCTTATTTTCTCATGATAAACTTGGCTCTTAAACCTTTGCTTTTTCCATTGCTGCTCCTGTTTCTCATCTCTTTGACCCAGTTATAAAATTCACTGCCTTTATTTTTCCCAAATTTCCAGCATTACAACTTAAAATAGGGCAGTAGGCAGCAATATTTTGAAAGTGCTTTTAGCCACTGTATTCTTGGCTTTTACTGGCCATTCACCCGTCTAGTCCTTCTTTCTGCCTACTTTCTCCTCGTCTTGCTTACCATTACCCTTATTTCTAACACCAAGCCTTCATGGTCCATGCAGAGCAGTTCTGCCCTCTGAATCTTTGACACAAAACAAATGCCCAGGTCTTTGGGAGGTTTAGTTTCTTTTCTAAGAGCACTTTTGGGTCTAGCTATTAATAACTTTTTCCTCCCTCATGATCTTTTAGGACTTTGTTGAATAAGTTAAATAACTTTAAAGCTTGAATGCCAACATACATAATGGCTGTTTAGAGGTTTTCCTTCCCCTCCCATCACTCCAGCAGTTGAGCTCATGTTAATCATGAAAGGCCTTCAGCAGCTGAATCAGGGTTTGTGTGTGGTTTGTCAGGGCCTCTTTTTATTTTATAGAATCAACTTTTCCGAGCTGCTTTTATATTGCTCAGCTTCATGGAATGGTTTAAAAATTAGAGTGTGTCTTTACATGTTTAAAAGGTTGATTTTTACTTGTTTTACAGAAAATTGATTGTTAAAGCCAGAATGGCCACAGGAGGAGGTCCTTTTGAGGAAGGCATGCATGATCAGGACTCACCAAACTGGAGCCATGAGAGTGTTGATGACCGACTCAACAACATGGTACGGTGCTCTTAGGGATGGTGGTCATTGACTGCTGACAACTAAGAGGCGTCTGTCCCGTGACTTAGCTAAGTCTAATTCACTGAAACTTTGTAAAGTAAACACATTTTTACTTGCTAGCCAAGATATTAAATGATACTGGGCTATTTGTTAAACTAGTGAAGACATTTTTGTTTGCAGGTAAGAGGATATCAACTTGAGTTAGCTTAAACCAAAGAGGAAGATTTTTTTGTAAGGATATAAAGCTGTTTTATGGAAAACAATTTAAAGAAATAAAATTGGGTTTTAGGAAGGGGCAGAAAAAGGAACTACAAAGTTGTTAAGAATTACTTTTTCACTTCCCTTACTCCCCTGCATAACACAGCTGTTTCTTCACAGACCAGCTTTCTCTCTTCTCCGGTCCACATGGTGCACTGTAGCTGCCCTTTCTGAAGTTTTCAGTTACAGCTGCAATTAAATACTGACCAGTAGTCTCTTAGTTACAGTGTGAAGTTTTAAAGTATGATTCTTCCAGTTTGGAGTAGATCCGCATCTTGTTTTCAGTCATCTGTGGCCAGATGGGGTGGGGCAGGTAGAGCAAGAGGTCGGCGGAAACACCAGCATGTGGACTGGCGTGAAGGTACAGTTTGTAGTGAGGGGAGTTTTCTTATAAATGAGGAGACTGTACCAAAGGTTTTACTACCACAAAACCAAAAGATTCTTCTAATCTGGATACGGTGGGAATTTGTAGACTTTTTTGTTAAATGAGTTAGGTTATGTGGGTAGATCTTAGTAAATAAAAATGTTTTCTAGTTAAAACATTAAGCATTTTTGTCATCAGATCTTATGTAACACATTGCTGTCTGTAAGAATAATGTTATATTTATTGCTCACCACATACTAGGCACCATGCTGGATGTTTTTAGGTATGTTATTTCTAGTTGTGTTTTAAAGGTGACACTGTTCTAGAGGTTAGGAAACTAAGGCTGTGGGGGGCTCAGTAGATTGCTTAGGGTCATGCACTGGAGCATTTCTTCAGAAAACAGTCATTACTTTAGAACCCAGGCTGATTTCAGGTCTGTTTTCTTATACCTACTGACTTTAAAGGAGGCCAGTAAAGGAATCTATAATTCATTTTACTATTTCGTTTATAAATAATAAAGGACCATTTTTTAAAAATGCTTTTGAAAGTATTTAGACTGACTCTAGAGTTGGAGTTTAGGGATTTGTATCTGGTAATGATCTGTAAAAAGGAAAGTAATCTATTTTCTGAAGGACAGCCTATGAAATTTAGACTAGCCATAGTGGGGGGAAGATGGATTAGTAATAGTAAATAATTGTCTCTATGTATTTATGTGAAAAGTGTTTTGTCATTTTTGAGACTGACCAAATTTTTTTAAGTATACCAAATTATTCTCCTGGTTTGACAGAGGCCATACTAACTCTCCTTGCCTTTACTTTTTTAAAGGATTGGGGCCAACAGAAAAAGGCAAATAGATCATCAGAAAAGAATAAGAAAAAGTTTGGTGTAGAAAGTGATAAGCGGGTAACCAATGACATCTCCCCGGAGTCATCACCAGGAGTTGGAAGGCGAAGAACGAAGACCCCACATACGTTTCCGCACAGTCGGTACATGACCCAGATGTCTGCTCCAGAGCAGGCAGAGCTGGAGAAACTTAAACAGCGGATAAACTTCAGTGATTTAGACCAGGTTAGTGCGTTACTTTAAAAATCAGTATGTGACTATGGAAAAATGTTAAAAATGGATTAAATAATTTGTCCTAAGAATAAAAAGTCAAGCTTTAATGTCAAGACATTATTTTTTTTTTTCTTAGTATCTGTGCATATGGAAAGAATTTTAATCAGTAGTGGTGGTACTTTGAAGGGCAACAAAGCCTTATTTCTAAACTTGCTAAAGACAAGTCTTTTTGGACTTTGTTACTGTGCTCTATGACTAACTTAAATGATTTCATTATGAAGCTAAATTTTGTATGTAGTACTGAATCAGATCACTATTAAGGAAAAGTTTAGAATACAGTGGAACATTGGTTTTAGAACTTAATGTGTTCCAGAAAAACTGTTCAAGAAGCTATTTGTTTGAAAACTTGAATCTCCTTTGTTTGTTGCCTGAGAAACACGTGACTGATCATACAGGTATCAGCACAAAAGGGTTGTCAGATAGAGAATCGAGACCCAAAGTTTTCTTAGACAACTGGGGCATTTTGTCCGTGAATAACTTGGTGGAGAATTGAATTGTTTGCAAACCAAGATGCTCAAGAACTGAGTTTTGACTGTATTTTTGGTTCAGTGTGGAATATGCTGGATAAATTTGTTTAGAATAAAACTATGGTTTGTATTTATATAATCACTGAAGTAAAGTTTAGAAGTAAGAGGAAATAGAAATGATAATGAACTAAAGATACTGAGCTTTGCTCTTTTTAAAAATTGTGGTAAGATACACATAACATAAAATTAACCATCTTCACCTTTTTTAGTTCAATGACATTGCATACATTCACCTTGTTGTGGTACCATTACCACTGTCCAGGTGCAGAACCTGTACCTGGAAAGCCTTTAGTTTTCATCTTGGAAAACTAGAACTCTGCTCCCATTAAACAACAACTGACAACCCCGCACCCTCTGACAACCACCGCTCTACTTTCAGTCTCTGAGTTTGACTTCTCCTGGTGCATCATCTTGTACTAGGTAGAACAACTTGTGCTGTTAGTGTTGAGTTTAGTGTTAATGAACTTCATGTGTGTTTGTCTGTCAGTGCCCGGCTTATTTTACTCAGCATAGTGTTTACAAGATTCAAATGTGTTGCAGTATGTGACAGGATTTCCATTTTTTTAAAGCTGAATAATACTCCATTTTGTATAAATGATAATGAACTCTTAATATTTTACTGTTACGTCTGTATTTTACAGAGATAAGCAGGTTTCCCAAATATGCATAAAGGTACATCAAGTCTGGTTTGGTAATGGTCATCCTTTGGTCATTTTTTTACTAATTATTGAACACACATGCCAAGCACTGAGCCGAGTACTTTTTCATACAGGGCTTCATAAAGACTCATCTTCATGTTGGTGTTCATGTTAAATAACATTGTTTCAGGAATCCAAAGCCTATACAAAACTCTGTGAACAAGTAAGACTAGCACTGTGGGTTATAAATATAGACCATATTCCTAGTATTTTATGTACTAATATTGCTGACAGTCATCAATTGAAGTCTGACAAAATTAGGAATAGGTTGTACCAAATTTTGATATTGTAGTAGAATTTTGTAGATCTGAAGCAGTTTCATATGTTACTACAAGCTAAATCAATATCTGATGGTGAAACTCAGAACGTTGAAATTTCTTTACAATTGTTGAATGACTAACATTTGTGGATTTGGGTTCTTTTTTATACGTAGAGAAGCATTGGAAGTGATTCTCAAGGCAGAGCGACAGCTGCTAACAACAAGCGCCAGCTTAGCGAGCCCCGGAAGCCCTTCAACTGTCTGCCTGTGCAGATCAACACCAACAAGAGCAGGGCCGCCGCCGCCAGTCCTCCGAAGAGAGAAGCGGCGGGGTCGGCGCAGTGTGGAGAGCTGTTTGCTTCTGCCTTAAGTAATGACCTTCTGCAGAACTGTCAGGTCTCCGAGGAAGATGGGAGAGGAGAGCCTGCCATGGAGAGCAGCCAGATGGTAAAAAGTGGTTTCTTTTGCTCTTCGCCTTCACACACCTCAGAGTATAAAACAGTAACATTAAAAAATTGTATTAGATTATGCATGTAGGAAGTTTTGTTTGGTAGACTTAAAGTACTCCTTCATACTTTACATTAATTTATCAGATTTATTCAAAATAAATTTTTTTTTTTTTACCTAAAATGATTGTAGAAATGACTTATTCAGGTATGTCAAGGCTGCTGTTTTTCTGCCAAATGCTGTATTGCCAATTTTAGTACGGGGGTTGGGAACAATGTGATTAATAGATTGTTGTAAAACTTTTTTAAAATGGTGACATAATTCTTTTGAAAAGTACTTTTAAAGGTATTTATAAAACTTTAAATTTATTTATAAATAAACATAAGAAAAATTTATATAAGTAATAGTTTGCAGTTCTGTAAATAAAAATTTTCAGGTAATGTAAACACTAATTTTGAAATTTTTAAAATAGCAGTAATTGGAGTTGTTAGTATTGCTAATAGTTCTGATTAAATTCTAAATTTGATTCAGATGTTTTGCATGTGTGAATTAACACAATAATTAGAAGTATTTTGTTATAGCTGAAATTTCAAATCTGTAAAAATTGTTGCTGTTGAATGAATTATGCTCAATTTTACATATTGTTTACTTTCATGCCTTTTTTTTTTTTTTTAAAGATTTTATTTTTATTTATTTTTAGAGAGAGGGGAAGGGAGGGAGAAATAGAGGGAGAGAAACAGCAATGTATGGTTGCCTCTCACATGGCCCTCACAGGGACCTGGCCTGCAACCCAGGCATGTGCCCTGACTGGGAATCGAACCGGGACTGCTTGGTTCCCAGCCCGTGCTCAATCCACCGAGCTATACCAGCCAGGGCACTTTCATGCCTTTTTAAAAAAAAATTTTTTCCCCAGCAGGTTGTAAGCAGGCTTGTTCAGATTCGTGACTATATTACTAAAGCCAGTTCCATGCGGGAAGATCTCGTAGAGAAAAATGAAAGATCTGCTAATGTCGAGCGCCTTACTCATCTAATAGATCACCTTAAAGAACAGGAAAAGTCATATATGAAAGTTCTCCAAAAGATCCTTGTAAGTTGTGCACCTTTTAAATAATGTGTACTGAGTTATTTTTGTAGTTTATCAGTGTACATGTACCGATGACATTCTGATCCACCTCAGAGGAGCTGACATGTTTTCAGAAAATTGTGCCATCCATTATAACATTTTACTGCCCTTTTTAATAGTTGTATGATTTATACTAGTAAAATAGTTTAAGCTAGAGAAAGGGAGGAGGAGGATGCTCGAATTCAGCTGTGGGGGTCTGGTCCCATGGCTGAGAGCACATCCCTAAACATACATGTGCAGTATGAGGCTCCAGAGACCCTGGCAAGCAGCTTGTTGGAAATTAAAGGGCTAGAAATGAAGGGTTTAACTTTTCTGCCATTTTGTAAAATTATATTTTTATAGGCATTTTTTAATGAAAAGCATTATTTCAGGGAAGAAACCTCAAATTGTTAATGCTGAATATATTTTTAAACATGGAAGTTTGAAAGTTTTATTTATTAACATTAAAGATAGTTTTAATGGTTGATTTTAAAATTAATCATTCTGATCTTCAGCTTACAGAAACATGGTTTTTCTAGTTTGTTTCATTTAGCACAGCTTTACTCATTTTGAACAGCATTGGGAAAGTTCAAATTCATCGTGGAGATAAGAGCTGTAAGTATAGAGAATCACTGCTTGTCATACTGTCTGTTGGAAGTCTCCAAGTTTGTTTGCCATTGAGGACTCATTTGAAGGCTATTAGGATTTTTTATTTTTCAGGTTAGCCTATAACTGTAGCAAATCAAAAGACTGAAAAATTGAGATGAAAATGGGACAAGTAGCATTTTCATTGTGGTTTATTCACAATGAGAAAAATACACTAACTTCTGACTCTGCAAAATGAGACTTGTTAAAAGGGAAAGGTGATGGACCTCCTCAGAATGACAGGGAACTGAGGCCCAATGGGAAGTGTAGCCAAAGTACATCTTCTGAAAAATAATCAGGAAAGAACAGAATTTTGAGGAAAGAGTTGTAAAATAAAGTTCATGGAAATTAGTGTTCTTTGGAATTGGTTGGCTTTTAAGCATTTTTATTTTAACAGATGTAACTGTACCTGTGCATTAGTAAACTTGAAAACCTGTTACCAGTAACGCTTTTCTTTATCAGTAAAGCTTTCATGTTACCAGTGAAACATGATGTACGTTTACTTTTGTTTCTGGGATGTGTTCTAAATACCATTCAGCATTAGGAATTTGCAGGTTTGTTTCCTTTAGTATTGACCTGCATAGTTTCCCATCTGCCTCCTTTCTCTTTCTTGGCCTTCTTAATTTGAAGAGGAAATTTGAATTTTTTTTTTTGCAATATTTTTACCAGGAGATACTCAGAGACTTGATTGTAACAGTTGCAAAAGAATAGGTTCTACTGTGGGGAAATGGTTTTTCTGTTTATAGTGGTGCTGGGAATAATTTCGTCCTTGCATTTCATTCCAGCCGAAGTGGAAGGGTTGGGGGTCTATGGGGAAAGGAATTCAGTTGTGGAGGAGTGGATAATGATATAGTTGGTTATTTATAACTTATGTGTAGTGCTCACCATGAAGAGAATTTTTTCATAGCATAAAATCATTTTGACAATTGATTAATAACACAGCAGCATAAATGTTAAAATACGCTTCAGCAGTTGTATAACTTTAAAATTGCCTAGGATAAGATAGTTATAATGAGCAATAGACTAGTGTACAGAGGTAAGAGTCTTAAGTTTATTGACACTTGGGCAGGGTGGATTGATTTTTTTTTAAACGGACTGGTAAGTTTTTTGTATTTATAAGAGTGGCTTGTATGTTAAACCAGAGTTTGTGTTAAGAAATTAATATGCCACACTATTTAATAAAGGGGGTATCTTTTAGTCCGGGAATTCGGCCATGCATTGAGGGCAAACTAGGGAATTCAGCTTCACAACAACAGGTTTCAGACACGACGTTGCTACAGGTCCAGAGGGGAAGATGACAGAACTCCTCTGAAAGACGGGGCCTGATGCCCAGTAGGAAGTGTAGCCAGAAACATGGCTTTCCCTCAAAGGTGCATGTCCCAGTATTGACTTGGGAAGTCTGGAAGTGAGCCACTCTCTTGTTCATAGTTCCTCCTCTTTATTTGCTTTTCTGTTATTACCGTTACTCTTAAATATATATTATTAACATGGTTAGTTATACTGTAGTTTGCTGTGTTGAAATTCTGTCTTTTAATGTTTTTATCTTTTCTGCTCTTGCTTAAATTTCTCTCCGTGTATTATATTTGGCATTTGTTTTGAGTTCGCAATCACAAAGGACTTGAAACTTGACCCTTTTCCCTTTTTTTTTTGCTATTGAGAACTCAAAACATAAATATTTTTTGCTATTGAGAATTCGACATAACACAAATATAACAAAGTATTTGTCTTGACTGTTAGTTGCCTTTTTAAATTAAATATTTTTAAAATTTATCGATTTGAGAGAGAGAGAGAAAAAAACGTTGATTTGTTGTTCCACTTACATGCATTCATTAGTTGCTTCATGCACATGCCCTGACGGGAGAATGACCCCACAACCTTGGTGTGTGGGGAAGACACTCTGATCACCTGAGCCACCTGGTGGGGCCTCTTGCCTTTTGGTTTGTAGCTTTGTTGCTGTTGGAAACAAAGTTTTTTTTGTTTTTGTTTTTGTTTTTTTTTTTTAAGAAAAATACTTAATCATTTGACTTTGTTCGCTAATGTTTTTGCAATTTTTTCATCTGGTGTTTGAATGTTTTTTCTTTTTAACTTTTTATGATTTGCATAAAGGCACTCAGGAAAGGTTTAAAGACAACTATTTGTGTTCCATTTAAACAGTTTGAGTGAAAAATGGCATTTCTAAAAGTGCTCATATCCACTTGGCAAGAATAAAGGATTATTTTAATTAACCGTACAGATAAGATGAACTTTATATGTTTTATTACTAGCTTATTATCTAGGATTAGATACATGTTTTGTATTTTTTGTTTGTTTAAAAATGGCAAGATTTAACCTCTAGGTTTTTATTCTCCCCCTGTCTCCCACAAAAGTTTGAGGATACAGTCTGAAATCAGCTCCGGTGATCTTACTATAAAGTGTTAAGCAGAAGGTGCCCCAATTTAACAGAAAAGTAAATAAAGTGGCTGGTTTATTTTTAGAACTGCTGGCATTGGAGAAAAGAAAATGAATGTGAAGCACAATAGATATTCTATGGAACTTAAGAGTTGACAATTGCTAAAGCATAGTATCTGCCAGGTTTTTTCCTAAGACCTTACATTTATTTATTTACTTAATGGTATTTTTTATCATTACCATTGATCCCACCATGCCCCCTTCTACCTCCATCCACTCCCTCCCCACTGCAGTTGCCACATTGTTGTCTGAGTCCATGAGTTCTTTCTGCTTTTTTTTTTTTTTTGCTCTATCCCTACATCCCCGCAGACCCTCCTATAACTGTCAGTCTGCTTACATTTACTCTTAAAAACCACTTTTCTGTTTTTAACTTTCTTTTAACATCCTTGTAAATGAATATTTTTCTCTCTTGAACTTGCCTCTTGGAGTTTATTCTGAGTCTCTTTGATTGTTTGATTCTTAGGGCCATCCTCGGATTGTTTCATCAGTACTTTGCTCATAAACTCATTTTAACTTCTTAGAAAAATACCGAATTGCCACCAACTGACTGTATTCTTCCTCTGCTGTGCAGAATGTCATTCTCTCTTCCCCACCTTCACTCTCTCCTTAACATCCTATCAAAATGTTGTATTCTGTTAGAAGAGTAGGGGGAAAAAGTTGAGATCTTAACTGAGATTCAGAGCTTAAAGCAGTTTTGTGAGTTGCAGCTTAATAAGTAATGATTAACATTCTCAAACTGCCTATAAGGGCATAGTCCACTTTATGGAACATTGTATGGATAGGATGATATTTTGCATAATTTTTAAACAGAAGCCTCTCACAAATAATCAAGTCCTCATTGTTTTCCCATACTCATTTTTCCCCCTACACTTAATTCCAACTCTTAGAGCATTTATAAGCTTTTCAAAATACCATTTACCCCTTTTTGCTATTATTTTCATTATTCCTAGTTATTGAATATCTAAGTTTGTCTCCCAGATCAGACTGTACTTCTTCAGAGACTGTAACTTAGACTTCTGACTTTATAACTATCTAAGTGCATAATTTTGGGGCAGATAGTGTGGTGTAAAAAACACTACATTAGAATCTAGGAATCTGACATCCCCTGTGATATTAGTTCAGTCATAGTGGGCTTATAATTCCTCATCTTTCACATAAAAAAAATTGGAATACATATTATCTGAAGTACTTTTCAGCTATAAAAATATACTTGGGCCCAGGCCAGTGTGGCTTATTGATTGGAGAGTCATCCCATAAACCTAAAGGTCGCAGGTTCGATTCCTGGTCAGGGCATATGCCTCGGTTGCTGGTTTGGTCCCTGGTCAGGTGTGTAGGACAGGCAATTGATAGTTGTTTCTCTCTCATGTCAGTGTTTCTCTCCATCTTTTTCCTTCCCGCCCCCTTTCTATGAAAATCAGTAAACATATCCTTGAGTGAGGGTGTGTGTGTGTGTGTGTTCGTTTAGATCCATGAAGAATTATTGGATTCTTCAATAATGGAGTGGTTCATGGAGGAACTTTAGGTGAATAGAGACTTAGGGTTTTCTGAAATTGAACTGTTGTCTTTATGTAACTTAGGATTTTATGCCCAAGTTATTTTTTTAAATCTGTAAACTGAAAATGTGTTTGTTGAAAGTGACTTAAAAAGTTTAGTATGTATTTAAAGGGCGGGTGTAGACCCGGCTTCCTTTTTGATCTCTGTTCCATGCACGCACCACTCTCTTGGCATGTTCTTATCCCTAAGGATTCTTATCTCCATTTTCTCATCTTCCCTTCCTCTATATTTGACAGTAGTTTCCACCTACCGCCCTTAGTTCAGTTTTTCTAAGTATTATTCTGAAGTGTTATTTTTATAGATGCAAAATTATTATGCAGTAATAAAACTTCACTAATTTTGAAAATTGTTGGGAATTCCTTTTTGGATTAGTGAAAAATCTGAAGGTAATTGTGTTTACTTTAATAAGTTGTTCTGAATTCTTTATAATATCAAAGTTTTGAAATGTGACTAACGAGGATTAAAGTTCTTATAAAACGTTTGCTTTTTAAAGGGTAAAAATCCATAATATTAAATTGTTTAGTAAATTTTTTAAAATTAGATAGCTTTCAGGTTACCTTGAGGTCTGAACTGTTTTTGAGAAATGAGAGAATTACAAATTAGGTGGAGCTATATACATTCTTAAAGGTTATCCTTTTTTTTTCCAGGATGACATTTTGCCTTATAATTGGGCGGTGTTTCTTCCCCTAGTTAAGTACCATTGGTACTCTGTTGGAGTATTTGATTACAGTCTGGTGACATTTCTCTTAGTCCATTGAGATCTGTACTTGTTTGGGCCTGGTTTTACATTTTAGCACTGACTTTGATGAAATTATTTTGGATCAAATCTGAGAAAGTTAACTATTGATAGTTATCCCTCTCTCTTCAAATTATTTTTTTTTGAGATGTAAATAGTGTTGAAATAAGCCAGAACTAAAAAGATGAATTCAACAGGAAAAAATGAAATATGCATTTCTGAGTTAATAGAAATATTTATGTAAATATTAGGTAAAATCATTAAAATTTTAAAGTATATGATTTTTTAAATGGCAAATGATGGAAAATATGCTATATATTTCAGGCATAATTTGGCTTATAATTAAATTTGTCTTTTGCTTATTGACTTTTATTTTTTCTTGTTGGATTACATTTAGATAGTTCTAAGTTTTTAAAACTTAGTTTTTAAAATTTAACACTTGGTTTTTAAAATAATCTTGGTCCTGTACTTTTAGGCAAAATGCTAGGGTTTGGAGAGGGTATGGTCAGAGTATTATTCTAAATGAACTTAGTTTAAAAGAAAAGTTGATAACAAAATATAAAATTTTCTGGCTTACTGTTTGCTTGTATAATGTGACACAGGTACATTAAAGTCTTTCACATCAGATTACCAAGTTTTAAAATTGTTTTTAAAATTTTAAATGTATTTTAAAAATTGTTTTGTTAGTTTTTTAAACATTGCTTAGGAGTAGTGTTTTTCAAAGATACTTTTTCAAGGCTGCTTTTGGGCCTTAAGCTGGTACGATCTGCTCTTCCTTTTCTGTAAGGCCTGGATCCCTCGTTTCCGTGTGTGTGCGCGCGCGCCTCTCTGTGTGTCTCTCCTTCTGCTCTCAGCTTTACCATCTTCTCTGTCGTAGCCTTTTCTTTGCTTTCCTTTTGTTCATTCCGCTTTATGCTAATCCATCACTTCTCACAGTCTTTACTATGAAATTACCTAAGTCTTAATACAGCAGGCTCTCTGTGTTTCTGTTTTATTCTTTTTTCCTCAAGTCTGCTAAAGCTGTGTCTAGGGTGATACGTTTAATACTAAGTTTTATCTATGTGTATACTTTGCCAAGGGTAGTTGAAATTGAAACATGAATTTTAATAGATATAAGTATTGTTGGCCTTATTTTCCAGGCCAGAGATCCTCAGCAAGAGCCTATGGAAGAGATGGAAAATTTGAAGAAACAACATGATTTATTAAAAAGGATGTTAGAGCAGCAGGAACAGCTGCGAGCGCTGCAGGGAAGACAAGCTGCCCTTCTCGCTCTGCAGCATAAAGCAGAGCAAGCTATTGCTGTGATGGACGACTCTGGTATGCCACAGTCTCAGACGCTGTTTTTATAAGCAGGGCTTAATGGTATTGCAAGGTGGATGCCAGTTGTTATATAGTCAGATCTTGATTGTTGACTAGTTTAGAAACCTACATACAAGGCTTACCCTGTCCTGTGCTTTTCTCTGGTTATGCAGAAAAGATTGCAGGGACACCTCCTGGCCATCACACTGTACCGTGCAGACAGCCAGCTCGCTCTCCTTTTCATCAGAGAGTACCCTTAAGAGGTAAAGGGGACAGGCTGTAGTTCTGTTTTTGTACCTCAGACTGATAGTGCTTTGATGCTTTTGTTCCCACATTTGTATTTTATTTAAGTAGGATTGCTGTGCTTTGCTTGCCTCCCAAGGAAGGGTTGAATCCTTAAGTAAGACAGCAATTAGATTTATAGTTCAGTTAGGTGCCCTGTTGTGCACAGTAGTTCCTTCGGACTGCATTTATATCCTGTACAGTCTTCCCGAGGCTCACAAGTACCCTTTTCTTCCTTTCCTCATAGCCCTGTAAAATTTAGGTGGACGTTTAATTTAATTCTTTAGTATTGAGTTTAATTTTTTCATCACCTTCAAGCTAAGTGTTTAATCTTTCATTATGTTGAAAACAAATTGTTACTTATTAGAACGCAATAAAACCAAGGTGTATTTTCTAGTAGTCTGTCTTCCTAGTCGAATACTAATTTATCTCCTGTGGGCTCTCCATTGCAGGCCCTCGCCGAAGTCACCTTGGTGGTTCTCACTCTGTCCTACTGTCCGCACCTGCCCCTGGCTCAGCCTTTTGATCACCATTAAGCAAAGTTTAATTTTTCATTTTCATAAGGAACTTTATGACTTGCAAAAAGCTTATTCTTTTGTAATAATTATATAGTCATTCATTCATTGTTCTTAATAATTATAGGATTCTCATCTCCACTTTTACCTTGTACAATTCAAAATATCATTAGGTTTTATATTTAGGAAAAAAATATTTTTCCAGTGACCAGTATAGTTTAGTTAATGAATAACCTTTTAAGTATTTTTTAAGTTTGGAGTGTCAGATTTCAGAGACTTTCCTGTGATAATTATGTTGTTTCAAATACTTAAGTTTACCTCGTTTCATTTCACTTTCACAAAATTGTAGGTTAGTCACCACAGCTTTTTTTGTTATTCTCATTTCATAGAAAAGGAACTCTAACACAGTGTTTGTGACTTGCCTGGGCTTATATGGAATTTTAGTAGCATTAGATCTCTTGAGTTCTAGGTCAGTGATCTTCTGTTTGTAAATATGAACTTTTAAGTAAGTAGATAATCTTTTTTTTTTTTTAATAGAAAAATGTGTACTGTCATGAGGCAGGGACCAGGAGTAGAATAAATAAGAGTTTTAGTTTATAAACTATTTCAAAAAGAATTTTAGGTTAGTAATTTTAGGACAGATTTTCTCTTGTATTTATGAGATTTTTGCAGAGAAATACTAATGAAAAACCAGAATTGTAGTATTTAATCTTCTGGTATGTGCACGGCAACATAATTGTCATGGGAGAGTGCTCCTTTCATTATTTAACTAGAAAGTTGTGTTATCTAGACTATAATTTCTTTCTTTTTAAGCGTTTTGGACTGGATGTGTGGGATTCTTTCCAGGCCTGAAATTATACTTTCTCAGTAGAAAAAACTAGTATTTTCTTTTAAAGCAGAAGCAGTTTATAGCCAGTGTCTCTTCTAGAACTGGAGAGGATAAGCGGGGGGTGGGGGTGCTGCTGGGTAGTAGACCTGTAACTGTACGCAAATTGTTGTCAGAATACTGCCTTAGGTGCCCGGCTGGTGTGGCTCAGTGGATTGAGCACGGGCTGGGAACCAGGGGTTCCCAGTTCGATTCCCAGTCAGGGCACATGCCTGGGTTGCGGGTCGGGTCCCCGGTAGGGGCCATGTGAGAGGCAACCATACATTGCTCTCTCTCCCTCCCTTCTCCTCTCTCTAAAAGTGAATAAATGGAATCTTAAAAAAAAAAAAAAAGAATACTGCCTTAGGAAGACAGAAACTGCGGACTTTTAGTATGACTTGTATCACAAGCATTGCTTCAGGAAATTGTCTGTTCTGTTGCAGGGCTTAGCAAACTGTGGCCAGCTGGGGTTGGCCCACTGTCTGCAGTGAAGTTTTATGGAACGCAACCATGCCCCTTTGTCTGTATTGTCTGCGGGTGCTTTTCCCCTGTAATGGCAGGGTTGGGTAGTTGAAACAAAAACTGTATTTCTACAAAGCCGAGCATACTTATTACTAACTAGCCTCTGAACTGAAGCACTGATTTGCTGGGGGAAGTAGAGATTGAGACCTGTCAGAACCAGCTGTTCTATTTCCCACTACTACTTTCCTTGCCCCACCCTCAACCCGGACTGATAGACTGCCCTCACCCCCACTCCATTCAGTGCCGTTCTGAATTGGGCTGTAACAGTATCCCTCTTTGGATGTTGGGACAGAAAAAGATGGAACACTGTTTCAGAGTTTTGTCAGTTTCCCTTTATTTTTAGAATCGATGGGAACAATAAAATTGGTTGATAGACAAATCTGAGGGTTGGTTTCAAATTATGTTTGTTGAGGTGTTTTTTAATTCCTTTTCCCCCCAGAATTTATATTTAGCTTCTCAGAAATTAAGGTGCTGTATTTATTTATCTGCTTGAATGAATAGTTGTTCATTTTCTTTCCATTTGTAATAGAAACTACAGGTAGCCTGTCTGGAGTCAGTATCACATCTGAACTAAATGAAGAATTGAATGATTTAATTCAGCGTTTTCATAATCAGCTTCGTGATTCTCAGGTAACAGTTTTTCAGTATAGTTGAGTTTAAAGTCACATTTATTAAAACAGTGGTGCTAAAACTTCACTGAGAATAAGTATGACCTGATATGATTGTTAAAAAGAAAAAGTGGATTTCTGGTCAGTGGGCTTCTCCCCTCCTCCAAAAGTATGATTCATACGTTTGGGGTGGGCCCCCCAGTGTGTTCCAGTGCTGGTGGCCTGGGGACTGGGCTTCGAGAAGCACTAAAGTAGAGGAAAGTCTGCTTGGAATGAAATGGTTAGTGAAATTTTCCCTTTGTGTGCTGCTCGATGCCACGTTCTTTTTCCCTTTCAAAGGTTCATGGTCAGAATGCGAAAACTTAACTGTGTTTGAATCTGTGGCCTTGTAATATTTTACTAACAATTTTAAGAAAATTCTTAGTTTGATTTTTGAATTAATAAGTTTATAATTTGTTGACCTTTTAAAGTAATTCTATAACTGCAAGATTTTCAATTTGTGGGCCTTGAGCAAGAAAGGTGAATTAATACCTCTCCACAGGAAATGAGTATGATTGAAGATGCAGTGTATCTTGTCTGCTGACCAACTGAAAATAAAGGAATATGGCCCAACCACTTGGGGGAGTTTTTTAGGAATATCTAGTACATATTTTCTACAATGACCCACCTTAAGAAACTCTCACACGTTTACAGCATATATACAAGAATGTTCATGTAGCATTGTGTTATTAATAGCAAAAAAATCAGAAACAGCCTAAATGTCCATGACCAGGGAAATGGCCTAATAAGTTATATACCTAGTGTGAAACGTTATAATCTGTTATAGTAGCTAACCCAGAGCTGAGGAATGAAAATGCAGGTTTAAGAAGGATATCACATAGTTTGTGTTTTAAAATGTGTAAAGAGTATATTTTTCATGGATATATTTTACTTAGGCATTACAAAATAAAAGCATGTATAGGAATAGTAGCATTCTAATTTTAGATTGTGGTTATCTCTGGAAAGAGTAACGGGATTGGTGATTGGAATGTATAGAGCTTTAACTGTATAAAGTTTTATTTCTCTTAAAAAATTAATACAAATGTGGCAAAATGTTAAAATTTGACTGAGCTCAATGGTTTTTATTCATTGTATGATTTTCTCAGCCTTAGTGGATTTTTGAAGTGTTTCATATTTTTTTTTTAAACAGAAGAACATAGGGAAAGTGGTAGGAAAAACTGATAGGTTAAGAAGTTAAAGTTTATGGTGGTATTCTAAAAAGGTGGCAAGAGAGAGTGATTTTTTTTTAAATGAAGTTAAACATGTTACAACAATACTTTTTTAAAATTTTTTTAAAAGATTTTATTTATTTTTAGAGAGAGGGGAGGGGAGGGAGAAAGAGAGGGAGAGAAACATCAATGTGTGGTTGCCTCTCAACGTGGCCCCCACTGGGGACCTGGCCCACAACCCAGGCATGTGCCCTGACTGGGAATCAAACCAGCGACCCTTTGGTTCGCAGCCTGCGCTCCATCCACTGGGCTACACCAGCCAGGACGAGAGAGTGATGTTTTTGAAGGCTTATTTTGTATGAAATATAGCCTTGCTTGAATAATTTAGATCCAGATATTAACATTCAGTGGATCCAAGATCACTGTGTATAGTTATGTGTCTTTAAAACTTCTGCGTATGTTACAGTGGCACATCAGGAAGCAGGATGCAATTTAGGAATAGGAAAGGCATGTTTTGTTTTTTTAAATTACTTTATTGTTGTTCAATTACAGTTGTCTGTATCCTCTCCCCTTCCCCCACCCCCTCCAAACCCACCTCCCTCCCCTGCCTCCACCTTCCCCCTTGGTTCTGTCCACGTGTCCTCTATAGCGGTTCCTGAAAACCCTTCTCCCCACAGTCCCCTCCCCCCTCCCCTCTGGCTATTGTTAGATTGTTCTTAAAGGAAAGGCATATGTTTACCCACCAGTACAGTCAAGGCAAGTATTTATCTGTTGTGAAGAATTTTTATGCATTTTAAAATGAGAATTCAGCCTTTAATTGATTACCTTAGTCTTTATTTTTCTTCTTTTATTTTTTATAAGCCTCCAGCTGTTCCAGATAATAGAAGACAGGCAGAAAGTCTTTCATTGACTAGAGAGGTTTCCCAGAGCAGGAATCCAGCAGTTTCAGAACATTTACCTGATGAGAAAGTCCAACTTTTTAGCAAAATGAGAGTATTACAGGAAAAGAAGCAAAAAATGGACAAATTGCTTGGAGAACTTCATACACTTCGAGATCAGCATCTTAACAATTCATGTAAGTAACTCTGGCTGAGTGGTGTTATGTGGGAAATAAGTATGGTCGTGGCACATGTTGATAGTAGTTACTTAGTAAATATTTGGTGAGTGACTGAACACATAGTTTCTGAAGAAAGTTATGCTTTTTGTTGGGGAGATGGAACTAGCATGTGAAAAGCTTTTTAGTAACAAGGCAGTGTTTGATAGAAGCTGAATGGATGGATGATCTGTTCTATAATTTAGAAAAGGGAAAGGATGAAGTTGGGTCTTGAAAATTGGTAGGATTTAAATAAGGGAAAAGTAGAAGAGAAGGTAATTAGACATAATAATGCTGCGTTTTTTAACATTCAAAATTTTCCCTTAAAAACTTAACCAAATTAGTACTTGTATTTAAAAACTATGAGCATTTATACAAAAAAGTGAGATAGAAGAAACTTTCATATAGTGCATATGGTTTAGTGCAGAAATGCCATAACTTACATTCTTTTAAAAAGCATGTAAACAGCCACCTCATATGGGAATGGGAAAGTCAGTAATCCTCCTAGTTACGCTACCGAAACTCTTTTCTGCTCTGCAGATGTTTTACTTGCCTCCGTCTAATTAAGATCTAGTTACTAGTTCTCACTTGCTATCCTCACACCTTTTCAAACCTGATTCCCGCCTTTTACCCAGTTAGTAGTAGGAGCTGTAGCATTGGAAGTGGGGTCAGTCAGGTCAGCCTCAACTGGTCGTTATTGACTGCTTTCTTATTAAAGAAAAAACAAGGGATGGAAGCATTTCTGGAGTCCCTGATTTTTGTTCTTCACCCATATTCTACTTTTCTGCCACCTCCAAAAGAAACTTAATTATTTCTGCCCTGAAACATATTCCTTTCTTTCCCCTGACCTCTGCTAGTCTCCTCCTCCAGAGAGTAATCCCAACGCATCCTTCCTAAATGGATTAACACAACTAAGAAAACCTTAAAATTTGAAGGTTGTATTCAAGGCCTTGTGATTGGTTTTACTCACCTAAACAAAGTAGTGCTGTGTCTACTGGCGATGCCAAAATACCATTTGCTTCCCACTGGAAAACTGAAAAGCAGCAGCAGAAGGAACAGTTCAAGAATGAAGTGAAGACGCTGCTGGAAACCAACTACAGCAGTTGCTGCCACAGGCAACAAACTGATGGTGTTGCCCTGAGGAGGAGTTAAATCCCAGTAGTTTTAGAGTAATAGGAGATAGAGAAGTGCAGAAATTCTTAATCTTTATTGTCTTTTAAGGCAAGATATTCTTTGATGCTATTCTTTGAACAGAATAGTAATTAAAATGTAGTTCAAGACTACCGAGGAATTAGTCATCATTAATTAGAAAGTTTTATTGCCGAGTAGTATTTCACGGTATGGATGTACCATGGCCACTTTAACAATTTTGCTTTATCTCTTGGAACAAGAAAAGCTTCATCTTGGAGACCAGGTACAGTTTCCTCTGAACTGTGGATGTGGAGCTCTCTTAGGGACACGCTGTCTGACTGCCCTGTCCAGATTGTAGGTGGGGCACTGCCCCTCGTGCGCGGTGGCCTTGTTTAGCTTAACCGAGAACCGAGTCTATCAAGGGCTCTAACAAGGAACACCCTAGTTATTCTTAAAGGCACCATATCATAGTTCTTGTCAATTCCCATCTTGTCTTTATTCTTTCCGTTTTCACCATCTTTGGTTGAGGGACATGTGTGGAAGTGTCTGGATGTTATTTCCTTAAGTTTCTAAATGTATGCAGAAATTAAGATGTCAGTGATTTTTGCTTTTTATTTTTCTACATCTCAGCAAACTGTGTTGTTTGATACCATAATTATTTTTGATAATTTTTTTCTTTTGTAGTTGTGCCTCCGTCAGCCCCTCCACAAAGGAGTGTGGACCAGAGGAGTACTCCTGCAGCGCCCTCTGCTCCTGTGTACTCAGCACCAGCCACCAACGCAGGACCCAGCAGCCTCATGCCCGCGGGTCCTTATGCTGCAGCGCCTCTGCTTTCTCAGAATGAGAGTGAAAATGAAGGCCATCTAAATCCAACTGAAAAACTCCAGTAAAACCCTTTTACAAATATTGCTACATAGATTAGTGTTGAATAGTAGGATGAACTCCGGGTTTATGTAACATGATAAACATTCTTTAGTGACATGACAGTAGAAGTGTGTCTGTGTGTCCATGTGCAGTCTTTGGGCTGTCCCAGAGGAGTGCGACACTGCAGTACCGGTCATTGCTGTGAGCCAGAGTGTTCCCATTTCCAAATAAAGGGTTAGAAATAGTGGGGCTGTAGTTCAGAGATTTCCATGATCAAATGGTTTTAGAACTCAGGCTTTAGAGTCAGGTAGCTCAGAAATTGTAAATTGTATCTTTCAAGGTTGTATGACCGTGGATGAATAACTTACCCTCATTTAGCCTCCGTTTCTTCATCTACAAAATAGGGGTAATAATGTACCTGTTCACAGAGGTGTTTTAAGGATTAAAGAACATTGGTACACCTCCTGCACTTAATAAAACTTAAACTTTCTTGTCATTTTTGTAAACGTATTATAAATTTATAGATCCCTGTATGTTATAGACAAATTGAGAACCACCTACAAATGCTCAGTAGTGCCTACATACCTGGTTTGCCTGAGAGCTAGTATTCATATTTTTGACATATATTAAGAAATCTAGGGCCCTGGCTGGTGTAGCTCAGTGGATTGAGCGCGGGCTGGGAACCAGAGAGTCCTGGTTCGATTCCCAGTGAGGGCACATGCCTGGGTTGTGGGCCAGGTCCCCAGTGAGGGCCATGTGAGAGGCAAGCATACATTGCTGTTTCTCTCCCTCTCTGTCTCCCTCCCCTCCCCTCTCTCTAAAAATAAATAAAAATAAAATCTTTAAAAAAAAAAAAAAAGAAATCTAGGAATATTTTTGACAATTGTGTTTTAAGCTGTTAACATTTATGCCTGCTTAAAGCACACGCTTGTAACTTTCTCTTATGCTTTTGTCCCTAATACAACATGAAAAAAATAAATCGATGAGATTTTTTTTTTTTTTTAAAGATTTTATTTTTATTTTTAGAGAAAGGAGAAGGGAGGGAGACAGAGAGGGAGAGAAACAGCAATGTATGGTTGCCTCTCACATGGTCCTCATAGGGACCTGGCCCGCAACCCAGGCATGTGCCCTGACTGGGAATCGAACCGGGACTGCCTGGTTCCCAGCCCGCGCTCAATCGACTGAGCTACACCAGCCAGGGCAAATCGATGAGATTTTTGAGTAAGTGGTACTTGAAATGAAATTCTTTACAGTCATATCCCCTGTATTATTGACTAGACTGAAGTTTTGTTTGTGCTGGCTGCAGTTGTATGGAAGTCATGCACGCTTTACTTTGCTCTTACTTTACAGGAAGTTAAATGAAGTTCGAAAGAGATTGAATGAACTAAGAGAATTAGTTCATTATTATGAACAGACATCCGATATGATGACAGATGCTGTAAATGAAAACACTAAAGATGAAGAAACTGAAGAGTCGGAATATGATTCTGAGCATGAAACTTCTGAACCTGTTACTAACATTCTGTAAGAACTTCTTAAGTCTATTTTTCCAACATTTATCTTAACTTAATACTTTTAATATAGAACCAGAGAAACTTCAGTTAAATGCTATTTGTCTTCTGTTTAAATTTTTCTCCTGTTAGACTACTATTTTGGTCAGTGTAATCTTATTGCCCTGCATTTAAAAAATAAAAAAGTCCTGGGTGCTGTGGCTCAGTGGATTGAGTGCCAGCCTGCAAACCAAAAGATTGATGGTTCAATTCCCAGTCAGGGTTACATGCCTGAGTTGCGGCCTACGTCCCCAGTTGGGGGTGTGTGAGAGGCAACCAATCAATGTATCTCTCACACATCAGTGTTTCTACTTCTCTTCTTCCCTTCCCCTCTCTCAAAATCAATTTAAAAAAATAAGGAAGTGTTGAATATAGTATTGAATAGTTTAGTAAATTTGCTGTTTCTTAGATCCAAATGCAAGCAAATCATAAGAAGTATCTGAGTTAACATTTTTCTGCCTCTTTACTTTTAGATATAATTTTGATTGATGTTTTCTTAAATTTCTAAATAGCAGAAGTTAGTGAAAAGCAAGCCAGTTATTCACAGCATGAATTTAAATGGGGAAATAGTCAATGATGTTTACAGTTTGGAATTATTTTATCAGCAGTTCTAAACCTTTGAATATTACTGTTTCTATTTTTTTTTTATCTTAAATAACTTTAAGCTGTTTTCTTTCTTTTAGGAATCCACAAGCAGCTGCCACCAGGAATGAAGTAAATAGTATTTCTAATGCACAGTGTGTTTCTAATAATAGAGATGGCCGATCAGTTAATTCTAATTGTGAGATTAACAACAGATCTGCTGCCAACATAAGAGCTTTAAACATGCCTCCTTCTTTAGGTATGATTGACTATTCCCAGAAATTATTGCCATATTGTTCTCGGGAAACGGATGTTCTTTCATGAGTACTCTTTATTAAATTATGGGTTTCAGTGATGTCTGTTTTTAGCAGATTGCCGATATAATAGAGAAGGAGAACAGGGGATTCATGTTGCACAAGGTGAAGATGATGATGATGAGGAGGAGGAAGCAGAAGACGAAGGAGCCAGTAGAGCTTCATTATCTAGTCATAGGAGCAGTGTGGTTGACGAGGCTCCAGAAGATGCTGAATTTGAACAGAAGATCAATAGACTTATGGTTGCAAAACAGAAACTTAGGCAGTTACAAGATCTTGTTGCCATGGTACAGGTAAGTACTGCTTGGTTTTGTAAAAAACTATTTGTTAAATAAACCAGTCTTAAAGGGTAAAATTTATGTATTTTGATAATTATATTGGAAACTATAAGTACTAGTTACTTGTACAGTAACTAGTACTATAATTACTAGTACATGTTTATGTATTGAGTTCTTGCTATATGCCAGGTTTACGTGCTTATTAGCACTTTACATGCCATATGTCAGAGATGAGCAGACTTCTTTATGAAGGGCGAGTTAGTAAGTATTTTTGGCTCTGTGGACTGTTCCGGCTCTGTCACAAGTGCTGCTCTAAGCAGTCATTGATGTTATGTAAACAAGTGATCATGGCTGTGTTCCAAGGTAACTTTATTACAAAACATTTGGTTTTTGCTGGAGACCCCGATCTTTATTTCATTTTTTAAATTTATTTTCCACTACAGTTAACATATGATATTATATTAGTTTCAGGTGTACAGCATGATGATTAGACACTTGCATATTTTATGAAGTGATCACCTCAGTAAGTCTAGTACACATCTGACACCATACATAATTGTTAAATACTACTGACCATATTCCCTATGCTGTGCTTTATATCCCCGTGACTGTGTTTGTAACTGCCAATCTGCACTTCTTCACTCCTTTCACCTTTTTTATCCATGGCTCCAACCTCCCCCCCCATGTGGTGACTGACTGTTTATTATCTGTATCTGTGAGTTTGTTTCTGTTTTGTTCGTTTATTTTGGTTTTTAGATTCCACATACAAGTGTTATTTTACAGCTCACTTTTTCCCCCTACTTTCCAATGTCTTAGAGAACTACTCATATCAGTATATATAGTTTTGAAATATTAAGTTAGATAATTAATATTTAATTATCTCTAAGTTAACTCTGAAATATTAAATAGATAATTACAAAGTATAGATAATATTGCATATATACATATGTGTTTGTGTGTATATATTAAATACAAGTCTTGCATAGTTTTCTGTAGTATCAACAGACCTTAATTTAGTTAATCTGACATCCTGTTGATGTGTGCAATTGTTATTTCCAACTTTTCATTACTTGGAATGTTTCTGTGAGCATTTTTGCTCAACCCTCTTTGTGCATTTGTGTTTTTCAAGAGCAGTTATCAAGAAGTAGAATTGCTATGTTAGAGTTTATGCACATTTTAATTTTAATGGACACTACTTTCCTGCTCTCTAGAATGATTGTGTTAAATGGTATCTAAGCATTGATGTATGAATCTATTTTCCCATATCCTTGATTACTTTAGAGCTTGCTTAACCACTACTAGAATTGGTTTTTGGCTTTTTCCAAGTTTTCCCTGCTATATATGTAGAAGAAGGGCTTTTGTATAAACACATGTATACAAACACATACAGGCGTGTGTATACACACCTAAATATTTTTGCTTATATATTCAAAGTATATCCGTAGGATATGTAAATTAGTAACTTTGGTTACCTATGGAGAATGGATTCAGTTAGGGGTAAAGGGATGGAAAGGAGGCTTTTTTAAATATCTTTGTTACTTTCTGAACTTAGATTATGTGATGGTATTATCATTTGAAAAAATTAAGACAGCTGCTAAAGCAAATACAATAATAGGTTGTGCTTTCTTGAAAATTGTACTGGTTAATTACTTTATACTTATTTTTTAAGGTTCTTTCAGATGTACAACCCAAAGTGGGAATAATAGATTAGAAATGATAAATAACTTGGTGGCTTATAGATGAATCAGCATAATTTCAGGGTTATATTGAATGGAGACCTTTTGCTTTAGGGAGTTGCTAAGACCTAAAATGTGTATATGAGAAAAGAGGAAACTGCAACCCAGAGGGATTAAGGAGTCTTCTTCTGAAAGAGAGTTATTGAGCACTGGCTGGGTAGCTCAGTTGGTTTGAGTATTGTCCTGACACGCCAAGGTTGCAGGTTCAGTCCCCAGTCAGGGCACACACAAGAATCAACCAGTGAATGACTGCATTAGTAAGTGGAACAACAAATCAGTGTCTCTCTCTCTTTTTTGGTTTCCTTCCTCTCCCTAAAGTCAATCAATAAAAATTTTTTTAAAAGCCTTTGAAAGAGAGCTATTGAAAAAATGTTGGATGAGTTTTACTTACTTTACTAAGGGTAATTTTTGTGTTCTTATATTTTTTTAATATTCTCTTTCCCAAGAGACTCAGGAGAGGGTCTATAAACAGTTATATAGTTATGATCATATAAAGTTTTTATTACTCTTGTGGATTAGATAAGCTTGGACAATTTACATGGCCCTCATGGAACTTTATGTGTCTTAGAATACAATAATTTTTTGGTCAGTGACTTGGTTTTAGTATTGGAGCGCTATCATTTCAGTTGTTCAGACATCTTCATACTACGGTCTGAAACATCACACAGTGTTTTGTATCTTTTCTCATAGTTTAATTTTTCCACTTTTTATTACATGAAAATGCCTCAAGATTTAACTTTTTTTTTTTTTCTGAGTCCCAACCCAGTTACTTTCTAATCTTCCTCTCCATACTAGTAATGAATTGGGTCTTTAGATTGTGAAGACCAGAAAAACACTCTCTACAAACTTAAAATTGAATAGTTGGTTTCATAACTGAGTTATCACTAGCTCTTCAAGGTTTTATTAGAATGATTTCCAATGGTTAAAGTTTTAGTTGAGGACTTCAGAGAAAGCATGAATAAATATAAAATATGTAGAGTTAAATATTTTTAAGAAAATAAAGTAGTTCATCCTAAATCTCCTATTTTATTTATTTTTAATTATAATTATTTATTTTGTTCAGTTACAGTTGTCTGCATCCTCTCCCCTGCTTTCCACCCTCCCCCTTGGTTCTGTCCACGTGTCCTCTACAGTGGTTCCTGAAAACCCTTCTCCCCACAGTCCCCTCCCCCCTCCCCTCTGGCTATTGTTAGATTGTTCTTAATTTCAATGTCTCTGGTTATGTTTTTCTTGCTTTTTTTCTTTGTTGATTATGGTCCAGTTAAAGGTGAGATCATATGGTATTTGTCCCTCCCCGCCTGGCTTATTTCGTTTCGCATAATGCTCTCCAGTTCCATCCATGCTGTTGCAAAGGGTATAAGCCCCTTCTTTCTCTCTGCTGCATAGAATTCCATTTTGTAAATGTATCATAGTTTCTTGATCCAGTAAACCTCCTATTTTAACAAGTACATTGTTTCAATAAAGGCTGTGAATCTACTGTTAGGAAGGTAAGAACTTTCGTTGTATTTCCAGTAGTTACTGCAGATTTGAAGTGGTTTAATCTTACTAGTTTTCGTCTTGTGAGCCAGTGGCATTTGACAAACTGAACACAGTGAAGACATGGAAAATTTTAAGTAAGCAAGTGACAGTAGATACTGATATTTGAAATTATTCATGTAAAATTTAAATCTTAAGAAATATCTAATAGCAAGAGCTCCCAACTCCAGTAGTTTATTTTTTATCTTCATGTTTTTTTCTTTGCTAGCTCAGAACTTGGTCAAGATAAGAAAAGGCAGCTTAATGTTTGTCATTACTGGATAGTAGGCAGCTTAAATTTTAAATGTACTATTTCTACTTTCAATACTTCATTTATTGCCATTGGTAGAGGATAAACTTCATTGTTCTCTAAAAATTTCTACTTTCTCTACTTCTCTAATTCTTGTTATGTAACTTTGACAGATGAGTGGTATTTACTAACGTATGAATTGGATATATCAAGATTATTTTAATATTATGATGTGATTTTAGGATGATGATGCAGTAGAACAAGGAGCTGTTTCTGCCAGTACTTCAAATTTGGATGATTTCTACCCAGCAGAAGAGGACACCAAACAGAATGCAAATAACACTAGAGGAAATGCCAATAAAACACAGAAAGACACTGGAGTAAATGAAAAGGCAAGGTACGTTAGGCTCCTGGCCTTCGTCTCACAAAAATTTAGTGCCTTTGTAGAGAGAGGACTTGGCTAGGTGTGCTGTATTACGTCAGGCTTAATGCTGTCATCAGGTACACTGGAGTCCACAAACACAGTGTCAATTTAATTACAGAGAGAAGTTTTATGAGGCTAAACTGCAGCAGCAACAGAGAGAACTCAAACAATTGCAGGAAGAAAGAAAGAAACTGATTAAGATTCAAGAGAAAATTCAAGCATTGCAAAAGGCGTGTCCTGACCTACAGGTAAGTGGGAAATTTCTTTCTTACCACTTGTCTGAAAAAAGATCTCTAAAACTCTATGTCAATTAAAAGTACCCTTTCTAGTACTGATATGACAGTTTTATGTCTGTTAATTTTTATGATCAATGAAATGGATGAACTAATGAAATGGGCAAGAGATATACATTTACACTGAAAGATACCACATATTAATTGACTGATTCCATTCTTTCACTTCATGGGTTAGCTAGCTGTAGATTCAGAACATGAGTATAACTATAAAAATATTCTGGTTTCAGCTTTGTAGTTCAGGGACTAGTATTTCCATCTTTTATTGGCCTAAAATTACATTAAAAAACTCTTCAGCCATCATCATTTATCTAAGGAAATGAATTAAAATATTTTATTTGTAATTTGAATGCTAACTTTACATACTTTTGTTTATTCATAGCACCCTATGCATTGGTCTTTGAGACTGACAGAGAATGAGCGATCTTTGACTATGTCAGATAATCAGGGGAGGGTTAATGTGGCAAGGGAATGGCAATTCTTTTTGAGACCTTTTTTCCCTAAAATTTATTGGTTAGGTTTATTCTCTGTCAAGTTTTATTTTGAAAGAAAGGAAAGTACATCAAATAATATTTCTAATATAGATGTTTATTTTCTAGACTCTTAACCTTTTCTACTTTATCTAATCCTTCCCATGTCCCCAATCTAAACAATGTCCAGAGGAATAAATACCTGAGTTGGGTCTAGTATATGAAATTTTACACAGTAACATTTTATTCCTCTTGTTTCTCTTGTTTCTGAAGGTTGGTTACTACTCGTCAACTTTAGCCTGTGTTTTCATCTTTATTTTATTATGTCTGATTTTCTTTGAATCATGATAGCAGTTGAGGTCTGATAATAAATAAAACACATTACTAGAACCCTAGAAGAGTAGTAAAATAACTGCTTTTATGAAATTAACGTAAGTGCTTTAATTCCTCATAATTTTTACTAATCCTTTTTTTTAAGCTGTCAGCTACTAGTGCGGGTAATTGTCCCACAAAAAAATATATGCCAGCTGTCACTTCAACCCCAACTGTTAATGAAAATGAAACCAATGCAAGCAAATCTGTTTTTGAGCCTGAAGTTTCTTCAGTAGTAGATAATGAGGTATTGTATATTGCACCCTGTTGTTCTTGAGTCTTAAGCCACAGCTTGTTTTAAAATTTATTTTTCAGTTACAGTTGACATACAATATTACATTAGTTTCAGGTGTACAAGATAATTTATTAGACATTTATATACCTTACGAAGCGATCACCCTGATAGTCTAGTACTGTCTTACACACAGTTATTATGGCTTTTTTTTTTTTTTTGACTATTCCCTATGCTGTGTAAGTCACATCTTAAGAAGGGAAACTGAGTATCTGTGAAACATGGTTTCAAATGTAGCCTGTTTCGTGTCTTTCAGTTGGGGAAAAAAATACTTTTTTCAAAATGTAATTAAGCCGGGGTCTCTTCAGAATAGTCTTGATCTTTACTAGCAAATATTTAGCAGAATTATATATAAAGGATAGGTGCAGCAAACAGTAATCGTTTCAGTTAAAAAGATCTATCCTTTGGTATTTTATTTTATTTATGTGTGATTTGTAGGAAACATTATAACTTCTCTAAATAGTTGGTGTGTGGGTGCTACTTGTTTTCATTTAGAATTAATGATTGCCTTATATTTTCTTATTCATCATTAAAGCATTATTTTAACCTTAATGGATATCTCAGTATAAAAAGGATAGAATGAGATTAGAAATATTTATTGGTATTGACAAATAGTTTTAGCCGGTGGTTCTTTAAGGGGAAAACAAATCCAAATATTTACACTAGCTTGACTCTAATTT
The DNA here is from genome assembly GCA_004026765.1 of Micronycteris hirsuta. Lineage (NCBI taxonomy): Eukaryota > Metazoa > Chordata > Mammalia > Chiroptera > Phyllostomidae > Micronycteris > Micronycteris hirsuta. Next base: position 249,720 of record PVJI01000211.1, read on the forward strand.
TTTAATTAATAGCTATGGTCAGAAATGCGAAGACATGAAATTTTAAGGGAAGAGCTGCGACAGAGAAGAAAGCAGCTTGAAGCTCTGATGGCTGAACATCAGAGGAGGCAAGGTCTGGCTGAAACTGCATCTCCAGTGGCTGCTTCCTTGAGAAGTGATGGATCCGAGAACCTGTGTACTCCTCAACAAAGCAGAACAGAAAAGTAAGAGAGCTGTGCACGCAGTGTTTTAGCGTCGCCTGCCGAGGCATGTAGCACAGGCCAGCTTGCTTCCCTCTTCATCGCAGCGCAGATCTGTGTTACGATCATCGCAGCGCGGATCTGTCTTGTGAAGGCAGTGTTTAAGCCTCACCTTTATGACTCACTGTCACTAAATTGAGCTACTTTCTCTTTAGACTTCTCATAGCATCATCTTTCTATCTTTTTTTTTTTTAATTACTAAGACACTTGGTCAAATGGTGATACATATTTTTTTTATTGTGTGACCCTTATTTTCTTAATTAAGTTTTAAGCTTATGAAAAAATTTTCAATACTTTGTAGTGCTATTCTATCAGGCCAGAAATAAGCACTTTTTTACTTAAATTGAGCATCTTCTGTTTGTAAGTTTCTAGTTTCTAGAATTTAAGTTTGAAATTTTTACATCCAGAATATTTCTGAAAGACTTGTTTACCTGTGATCAGTTAATTGCTTATCTATATATATAGTAGTATTCATATCTAAAGTTTTGAAATCCCAATTTGTCGTGGCTTTACATTTTGATATTTTTAGATGGCATTTCTGGTACATTGCCTCACTGTTCTTAGAAAAACCTGTCCTGTTCTGGAGTCTCCATATATTTTTAGTGATCAGACTATATCTTCAGTATTTTATTCTGTTCTGACTGCCACACATTTATACTTTGAGTTCTTTAGATAGTTTTGATAAGCATCTAGTTTATCACAAGACAGAAGTAACTAAGTTAAAATTAAGTAAAATTAGAATTCATTTTCTGAGTCACACTGGTCATATTTTAAGTATTCTTTGGTCATATTTACCTAGTGACTACTATGTTGGATAGCACAGAAATAGATTACTATTGCAAAAAGTGCTATTGGACAGCTCTGATCCAGAAAATTGTTATTCAAAGAAAGGAAAGTTGAGGGGAGTTTAGGGAAAAAATTCCAGGGGCATATGATTATTGTTTTAATTTATTTGAAGAATTGTTTTGTGGAGGGCAAAGTAATATATTTTATAAAGCAGCAGTGGGGAGAGTACTACCCACCTTGTAGTTACTAAGATTAAATGAAATTTTGCCCTGTCCGGGTAGCTCAGTTTGTTAGAGTGTCATCTGGATATACCAAGGTTGCAGAATCGATCCCTGGTCAGGGCAACATGGAAGAATCAACCAATGAGCGCATAAATAAGTGAAACAACAAATCAATGTTTCTCTCTCTCTAAAAATAAATAAGTAAAATTTTCTTAAGATTAGATGGAGTTTTATGTATACACATACCCATACATGTACACACATACATTCGGTACACATCTGGTATGTAGTAGGTCGTAAAGTATTTAGTTCTCCAGAATGATCTCCTGGTTTTTGTCTCAATCTAGAACAGTGGCAACTTGGGGAGGTTCTACTCAGTGTGCGCTGGATGAAGACGGGGATGAAGATGGCTACCTTTCTGAGGGAGTTGTTCGGACGGATGAAGAGGAAGAAGAAGAACAAGATTCCAGTTCCAATGATAACTTTTCAGTGTATCCTCCTAACAGCATGAATCATAACTCTTACAATGCAAAGGAAACTAAAAATAGGTTAGTTTCACTGTTTTAATTTTTTGCTTGATTTGAAGAGTCTCAGGTTTTTCTCAGAAACAGTGGGGTGTCTTACAATATAGTTAAGGGGCTCGGACCCACAAGACTGCCATCACTTCAGGTGCCAGTCACAAGCCCCCAATCTCCAGGGAACCCACACTTCTGTCTGACATGGCTAGTAATCTGGGGGTTCCCATAAGCCTTCTTCAGCTTTCATGATTTGCTAAAACAACTCATGGAGCTCACAAAAACTCTGGTTCATTATAAAAGATACAACTCAGGAATAAGCAAGTGGAAGAGATGCATAGTGAAGGTTTGGGGTTGTGGCGCTTGCATGCCCTCTCTGGGGGCACCGCCCCTGCACTGCAGTGTGTTCACCGTCCGAGAGGCTTCCTGACCACTGCCTCGTTAGTGGGTTTGTGGAAGTTTCCTTACGCGGGCATGGCTGATCAAATCCTCGGCCATAGGCAGTTCAGTTTAATCTCAGGCCCCTTCTCTACCATCCTTGGGGTTTGGGGAATGGGGCTGAAAGTTCCAACTCCTCTAATCACCAGACTGGGTTTTCTGGTGAGAAAGACCAGCCCCCATCATACAACTATCTATGGCCTGGGAAGAGTCATTAGCATAAACTCAGATATGGTTGGAAGGGGCTCTTTATGAATAACAATAGATACTTTGGAGACACCAGGAGTTGTAGGAGCTCTGCTGGAACTCTGGGACAGAGACCAAACACACAAACACATACATTTTTTAAATTTACTGGCATGACATTGATTAATAAAATTATGTAGGTTTTAGGTGTACAGCTCTATAAATACATTATCTGTATATTGTATTGTGTGTTCAACACCCCAAGTCAAGTCTCCTTCCATCACCATTTATCCCCCCTTTACCCTCTTCTACCTCCCCCACCCTCTTTCCCTCTGGTGGTCATGCCATTGTCTGTGTTTGAGGTTTGTTTTTGCTTAATTTCTTTACCTTTGCAAATATATTTTTTATTATACCACAAGAGTGTTGCTGAGATACATCTCAGCTAAACTGGATCGAGATTCGTAAGCTTTGATCTTTGCTCCTGTTTTGAAGAGTTTAGCAAAAATTTTTAATTATAGATCGTGAAAAAGGTCTGTCAACAAAGATACTTATTACATTATTATTTATAAGTGAAAAATGTTTCATGAATAAAAGATGGCAAAGTAGTTCCACTTGATGATGTCAGGTGGGTAAGCTTAAAGCATGAAGAATGGAAAAATGCTTGTGATCATATTTGCATGTAGCAGTATACAGAATTATATGGACACTTTTGTGTAAAACATAAATGAAAAAACTGGAAAAGAATAAGAAATGATAATTGTATAAGGCTAAAAACCTAGGATCTTTACCCCCTTTATTTTCCCTGCTTTTTGAGTCCTTTGAACTTAAAGACTATACTGGCCTGTGGTTTCTTGCTAGATTTTAAAAATCCAATAACTACATATGATGACTTAATATTTTAAATTTTTTGTTAGGTGGAAGAACAATCGCCCTTTTTCAGCAGATGGGAATTATCGTCCATTAGCCAAGACAAGACAACAGAATATCAGCATGCAGCGTCAGGAAAACCTCCGTTGGGTGTCGGAACTCTCGTATGTAGAGGAGAAAGAACAGTGGCAAGAACAAATTAATCAGCTGAAGAAACAGCTTGATTTCAGTGTCAGTATTTGTCAGACTTTGATGCAAGACCAGCAGGTAAACTTTACTATGAAAGCAATTTTTTTACCTTGTGTTAAATGCAGTGCACATATTTCTCGAGTCCTCGAGATGTTACAGAACGTTTTCTTTCTGTAGGCTCTCTCCTGTCTGCTGCAGACTCTCCTCACGGGCCCGTACAGTGTCATGCCCAGCAACGTGGCGTCCCCTCAGGTGCACCTGATCATGCACCAGCTGAACCAGTGCTACACTCAGCTGACGTGGCAGCAGAGCAACGTGCAGAGGTAACCGCTTTCTTCCAGGTAGTGCAGCTCTGCCGTGAGGTATCTTCGGGGCCAAAGAACATGAGCCAAATACATCCTCAGATATTCTCTGTCACCTGAAAATTTTGTAAGCGGTTATTGCCCCATGTTCCCCTTTAACATTGTGAACTTGACTTTTGTTTTTAAAAATTTATGCTATTCAACTTTACACTTATTGGGTGAATTACATGGTGTGTAGCTATGCCTCAGTAAAACTGTATAAACAAGAAAAAAAGATGTTCCTTATAGTTATACCTACTATCTAATAGAAGTGCCAAGTGCAGTTCTCATTCCAAAGGCTAAGTTACTGAGTTAAGCCTGCAGGACAAGCAAATATTTGTTGTAGCAACTACCAGAGCAGTTAGTCTGTTCTGCATGCTGTTGAATCACTTCTTAGATATATTTTTTCCTAATGTAATGTAACTGATTTTTAAAACACCGACTTCTTAAATTTTTACAGGTTGAAGCAAATGCTAAATGAACTTATGCGCCAACAAAATCAGCATCCAGAAAAACCTGGAAGCAAGGAAAGAGGCAATGGTGCATCACATCCTCCTTCTCCCAGTTTGTTTTGTCCTTTCAACTTTCCAGCACAGCCTGTAAATCTGTTTAACCTACCTGGGTTTACTAATTTTTCATCATTTGCACCAGGTAAGTGACTGGAAACCTAAAGGGAAAATAAATAAGTGCAATGTGTTTGAGAATATCATTTGTCTGTTACGTGGATATTTATCAGTATTTTTCAGAGTGGTAGGAAATGTTTGCAAAGAAAGTTACAAACTCTTTTCTACTTTGATTCTTTATTGTAAAAACTTAAGCTTGATATGGTTGCTAAGGAATTAAGTAAACAATTATGAGTGATTGCTAAGTCTTATATCTTTGGATTATTTAACAACTATCTATTAAGGAGAAAGGGAATTAATGTATCCTATGATTACTGTACACGAGGCACTGTAAAACATTGAGAGAGTAAAGCTGAATAACATAGTGTTCTTCTAGAAGAGCTTCATGTCTTGGCAGGGAGATATACCACTAAGCTAAAGGTGAGTGCTTAGTGTAGGGTTACATTTAATTTTATTTAGCTTAGGCTTTTGTTCAGACTTTTTTTCTGCATGCATTATGAGCCAGACACTGTATAAATGACTGGGATTTAAAGATGAGTGAAACTAACTCTCAGGAACTTAGAGTCTAGTGGAGAAGCTAAGAATGTTAATCAATGCCTAGTGCAGTGCTGTGGGTGCAAATGAGGTGAGGGGGCTATTCTACCTTGGGGCAAGGCGACATCAGCAAATGTATTTTCCCAGCAAGAAGGTGTTGTTTAAGCTAAAAAATGAACAGAATTTATTTCCGGGGAATGAGGGAAAGGGCTTTCTAATCAGTGGAACCACTTAGAGTTACAAAGCAGTAAAACAGTTTATCACTTGGGGAATTTAGAGGTCACTTAAGTACGGCGAGTGTTTGGCCCTGTGGCCAGGTAAGCAGCACAGGCGTTTTGTGCCATGTGAAGCGGCTTAGACTTTCTGTTGCAGACAGGAGGCCCATTGAAGAGTTCGAGCAGGGAGGTAGCATGAAATACATACTTTAGGGAGATTACACTGGTAATGGTGTTGAGGGGAGAAAGAACTAAGAGTAAAGCTAATGACTAGGAAATAGAAGGCTGTTTGCAGTAATGCCAGCGGAGGAGTGCAAGCTTGACACACAGTGTTGGCAGTAGGGGAAGGAGGGAGAGGTCATAGGAAAGACATTCTGGCAGTAGAGTAAGTAGTTACGTGACCAGTTAGATGAACTGAGTCATGAAGGGAGAGGAGTTGAAGATGTTTGCCGGAGTATAATAGGAGGAGAAAAGGTTTGGTGGAAGGGCTTTGTGAATATAGATATAAATAAATAAAAATACCACAGTGTATTTTCTTAACAGGATTATAAAAACAAGGGTGTGAGAATATTTAACAAGCGTTTTTAGTTCTCGTGTATCAGTATTGCCAGGAAATGTTTATTGAGTAGGCTTTTAAGTAACAAATAATACAAGAAACTGCACGTGCAATTCCTTTTCACTGCAACGTGCTTCCTGCCAATGCCAGCCCTGTTCAAAGACTGCTCATCCTTCGCAAACTAGTCCAGTTTTATGACACTTTCCCTGATTACTTTCGCCCTAAGTTGTTAGTAGCCCCGTGCAGTTACCTCTGATAGAGCACTGTAGGGTAAGTAATTATACTCTACTTTCCCAATTAGAGTGGAGTAGAAAGACCATAAGCTTTGCAGTCAGGCACACCCGACATCTAACCTGCTCTTGCAATTACTAGACTCTTGTTCTCTAAGTCTGTTTTCTCACTGGTAAAATGAATAGAACATACATTTCATAGTGGTGTTTTAAGCATTAAACAAACTAACAGGTAAAGTGCCTACAGCAGAGTCTGACGCCCTGTAACAATTTGGTGTTAGGTACTGTTATCTCTAACTCTCAGCTTTTAAGGGGATGGGATCATTATTTACCGTTGTATCACTGATGCTGTAGACAGTGTACTGAGCTGTAAACAGTGGTTTAATAAATGTGTTAGTCTATTTTAATGAACAGTTTTTTTTTGTTTTGATGGATATGAATGGCACATTTAATTAAAACTGTCTTTTGTTTTCACAATAAGGCTAAAGATGCTTTATTGTTGTCTTACCCATTGCTTTTACTTATTAGGTATGAATTTCAGCCCTTTATTTCCTTCTAATTTTGGAGATTTTTCTCAGAATATTTCTGCATCCACTGAACAGCAGCAACCATTAGCCCAGAATTCTTCAGGGAAAACAGAATATATGGCTTTTCCAAAACCTTTTGAAAGTAGTTCTTCTATTGGAGCAGAGAAACAAAGGTAACTCAATCACTGACATAATTCATTATGTGCCTGATAGTTCACATTAATCTCTTTTGTGGTTTCATTTAATTATATATTGTGAAGACACAGTTCGGGAGGTTGTTTGTGCTTGTCTGGCTTGGCATCTCACCAGATGTCTCTCTGGCACGCATCTGCTGCTGACCCTGACCTGAGAGCAGTTCAGCATTTTGATCAGTGTCCTGGGAGATGCATTTTGAAAGGGTCAGACCTGCCCCATACTGTGTCCTTAAGTTCACGATGCGGGACTGACAGCTGACTACCAGAGGACAGTTGTTGTGAAGTGATGGTGCCTTACCTGATTCAGAGCTCCTGATTAGGATGCGTTCCTAAGGCCTGCCCCCAAGTGATGTTGAGTACTGTTTCGTTAGAAAGACAGCTTTAGCCAAGAAAGTTTTAGTGATACATGGTATCAGTCATATAATTTCTTTATCTCTGTTTCTCAACATCTATTATTTTTTAATATGATAATCTGACCAAGTATAATTTTCACTCAGTGTCAAACCTGAGTTGTATTGGGTCAGGTTAATCACTCTGGAAGCCTATTTATAACTAGATAGATAAACATCACTAACCCATAAAATGATCTTGATAGCCAACTGGTAAAAATACAGACTTTTTATTGTTAACTTACTCAGAAAAAACTTTTTATTACTATTTTTTCATTTTCAAATCATTTTTCTTTTTCAATTACAGTTGACATACATTATTGTATCAGTTTCAGGTGTACGCCCCAGTGACCAGACATTAACGTAACTTACTAAGTGATCATCCCTATAAACCTTGCGCTTATCTGGCACTATGCATAGTTACTAGATTATTACTGTCCTTTACATCCCCACTGGCTATTCTGTAATGACCAATTTGTGCTTCTTGATCTCTTCCCCTTTTTCACCCATCCCCTCAATGGTTCCATCTTGCAACCATTAAAATACCCTTACCTGAGTCTATTTCTGTTCTCTTTATTTTGGTTTTTAGATTCAATCGTTGCCATTTTATCCACATTTTAAATTTTTTCTTTCTTTTTCTTTTTATTAAAGAAGGCCTTTTAACATTTCATGTAACACTGGTTTGGTGGTGATAAACTCCTTTAGCGTTTTCTTGTTTAGGAAGCCTTTACCTGTCCTTCGATTATAAATAATAACTTTGCTGGGTAGAGCAACCTTGGCTGTTGCTTTTCATCATTTTGAATACTTCTTGCTAATCCTGCTGGCCTGCAAAGTTTCTTTTGAGAAATCAGCTGACAGTCATTTGGGAGCTTCCTTGTAGGTAACTGACTGCTTTTCTCTTGCTGCTTTTAAGATTCTCTCTTTCTCTTTAACCTTTTGCATTTTAATTATTATGTGTCTTAGTGTGGGCCTCTTTGGATTCATCTTGTTTGGGACACTCTGCGCTTCCTGGACTTGTATGTTCATTTCCCTCACCAAGTTAGGTTAATTTTTTTGTCATTATATTTTCAAATAGGTTTTCACTTTCTTGCTCTCTCTCTCCTCTTTCTGGCATCCCCATGATGTGAATATTAGTACACTTGAAGTTGCCCCAGAGGCTGCTTACACTATCCTCATTTTTTCATGTTTATTTTTTATTTTTATTTATTTATTTTTTTAAATATTTTATTTATTTATTTCCAGAGAGAGGAGAAGGGAGGGAGAAAGAGAGAGAGAAACAGCAATGTATGGTTGCCTCTCACATGGCCCCCACCAGGGACCCGGCCCACAACCCAGGCATGTGCCCCGACAGGGAATCGAACTGGGTCCATCTGGTTCCCAGCCCGTGCTCAATCCACTGAGCTACACCAGCCAGGGCTCATGTTTACTTTTTTTCCTGTTTTGATTGGGTGGTTTTTGCTTCCTTATATTCTAACTGCTAATTGGATTCTCAGCTTCATCTCCTGTACTGTTGATTCTCCGTAAATAATTCTTCATTTCAGTTAGTGTATCCTTAATCTCTGACTGCTTATTTTTCATGGTTTCTGTGTCCTTTTTTATGCTGTTGAGTTTCTAAGTTCATTGCACATCCTTGTAACTCTGCATCTTCAGTAGATTGCTTGTTTCCATTTTGTTTAGTTCTTCTTCTGGAGTTTTTATTGTGTTCTTTCATTTAAGACATGTTTGTCTCCTCATTTTGGCAGCCTCTCTGTGTTTGTTTCTGTGTGTTAGGTAGAGCTGCTGTGTCTCCCAGGCTTGGTAAAGTGACCTAATGTAGTAGATGCTCCATTACCCAGTGTCACAGCCTCCTGATCACCCAAGCTGGGCACTCGAGGTGTGTCCCCTGTGTGGGCTAAGTACGCCTTCCTATTGTAGTTGAGCCTTGATTGCTGTCGGCACCTCAGTGGAAGAGATTGACTCCCCGGCCAGTCAGCTGCAAGGACTGGCCATGACCACTGACCCCGAACACCGTGGAAGTTCAGCTGCATGGAGGCCCACCCCACAGAGCAGGACTTTCTTCAGTGGGGCTCTGGTACTGCTGAGTTCACTCCTTGCATTGGGTGGTGATGCTTTGATGTGGTCTCAAGTTGTCCACTGGGTGCTCTGGCTCTGGGGCCTCCCGGGAGGTGCAGGCTGAGGTCAGCTGCTGTCAGTGTTCTTCCCTAGGGCCACCAGACATGAGCTCCAAAGCAGTCTGCAGATGGCTGCTACTTGTGCTTGGCTTGGAGGTGGACGGGCAAGGCCAGGCGGCAAACCAAGGCCCGCTGCTGCCAGTGCCGGGCCTGGGGCCACAAAGCGAGAGGTGCAGGGCATGCTGAGGCTGGGTGCTGCTTGTTTGGGAGATTTTAGGAAAGTCTGAATCATGAGCCAAGACTGGCCATTCATGTCACAAGCATCTTTTTAGAATGATGAAATGTTAGAGGTCAGTTGAGCCTAGTATTTGTTCTGAGAGAGTAGCTCTGTGATTTTGTCTTTCCTAGCCCTTGACAAATATATACATCATGTTATTCTTTCCTTAAGTATGGAACTGAGCAGGTCTCAGGCTCTCGAAGTAGCAGTGTGACACTGATAAATCATGGCTTCCTTGACTAATCAAAAACTCACAAATTCAACTTCATATGTGCCTCCAGGAGTCCTGGGACTGACCCATGATTCTGTTTTTCTTGGCTGTACTGACCGTTTTTTCCTCATGGTAAACCTTCTGTTGCCGTCCGAGAGTGTTCTGTTGTCAGGGCCCGACAGTGTTTACTGTGCTGCTGCCATTTGGAACAAGGGCTGAGTGACTCTCCATCACAAGCTCTAGTGAATAGCCTACCTCGTGGAAGGACCCTACCTCATTATTATCTGCAGTTTATATATAATTGATAGGAAAAAAGGATGGCCATGGATATCTAATATTGTTTTAGATGTTTGACCTACTTCAGATTAGACCTGATCCCCTCCCCAAAATCTCAACTAACACAGGTTCTCTGAATTGAATGACTGTGGAAAATAAGCAGTCAGACGGAGCATTGCAGGTTTGTGCCAAGGCCAGGAAACCTTTCCCGTGAAGGAGGCTAGAGTATACGTTGCAGGCCATACATTATACATTATCGCTACCATTTTTGCACAAAAGCAGCCATAAACAATATGTAAAGAAATGAGTGATCGCTTCTCGGCCTTTTGGCTAAGATCAAGTGAAGAAATGAGTGACTGTGTTCCAATAACACTTTATGGGCACTGAAGTATGAATTTCATGTAGTTGTGTTGCAAACTTTTCTCCTTTGATTTTATTTTTTTCAACCATGCAAGAATAAAAACATTTTAGCTCACAGGCCATACAAAAACAGGCAGCAGGCTCTATCTGGCCTGTAAATCGTAGGTTTGCTCACCTTAGTATTGAGTTCAACTCTTGTCAGTCAGTGTCTCCCAAGTTACGTTCTTAGGTCTGGAACACTGTTGTCCGCGTCGGGTTCTGTGATAAAAGGTTTGGGATGTCTCACTCTGTTCCCATCTAAGACTTCGTATAAAGTACATTGGCCTGTTAAAAGTTCTGAGGAACCCTGTAGACTTACTTAATTTTGTTTTGACTGTATTTTGACTATTATTATTTAGATGGCCGGTGAATGCCTGTTAAGATATTAAAGGATGCTGGTGTTTAGCAGATAGAATTTGAAAAGGACATGAGACCAATAGAACTAAACTATACTTAAAGTGTGGAGAAATAAATAAGTACTTGCATGGCCATTGTTTTCACCAAGTTCTGGTTCTAGTTGAACTGCTTCAGATGACACAGATGGATGTATGTTTCAGACCCTCTGCTACAGATCTTTCTGAGTTGTTCCTCCAAGTTTTTTGTTTTCTCCTTATGTACCATCTTTCCTTGATTTTTCTTTTCCAGTCTTTTGTGTTATGAATGCTAGATCTTTGGTTTGGGACTTTTGCCACTGAAAATAGTTTAATGATAAGGGTTGAATATTAAAGTTTTAAGATAATTTAGAACACCAGCTTATTGAATATTTGCGTGTTTAATGCATATTTTTGTGAAAATATTTTATAGCCTATTGATGGTTTTATTTACTGAAATGTAGTAAACTATATTTTAAGTGCTATGTTTTAGAAAGTTTGCAGTAAACTTAGAAATCTATCATTGTAATCTCTAAAAACATATTTTCATTGGTGTAAGGAATCAAAAGCAGCCCGAACAGGAGGTGGAAAACAGTAGAACACCGTGGTTATATGACCAAGAAGGTGAAGTAGAAAAACCGTTCATCCAGACTGGATTTGCAGTGTCCGTAGAGAAAACTACGAATAGTAATCGCAAAACTCAGTTAGATACCAGCAGGAGACGCCAGTTTGATGAAGAGTCGTTAGAAAGCTTCAGCAGCATGCCGGATCCAGTGGATCCGACCACTGTGTCGAAAACATTCAAGGCGAGAAAAGCCTCCGCCCAGGCCAGCCTGGCATCTAAAGACAGAACTCCCAAATCAAAGAGTAAGAAGAGGCATTCTACTCAGCTGAAAAGCAGAATTAAAAATGTTGGTAAGTATTTCAATCTGTTGAATGTCAATCAGTATAAATGTTGGTAACATTACTCTGGCTTGCTGACAGAATTGTTTCAGTGAGGTTAGATGGGTGGGCACTGTTCGAAAATTATTTGAACAAAGTTATTTATAGTTAACTTTTAATTTTTTTTACAGGATTTATCATACAGCTTTTAATGTAGACATTTTAAAACATTGCACTTCGTGTTTCTTAAAGCCTCTTATATTTCCTACATAAATGGTTACTGTGAGCTCAGAAGATTTTTTCCCAAATCTTGTAGGTGACTAAAGCCCTAGTTTTACTGTCACAGGTTGTTCTACATTTAGCACTTTATTTATGACTTCTGGTTCGGTCCTTGCGTGATTCATTTAAAGAAGTGTGGGCCTCTAACTACATTGCAGTCTTTGAATATCATAGATGAAACAGCTTTTTAAAAAGTTTACTCTTAGCCTTCCTGAACCTTAGTTAATAAAGTATAACATTAAGCCATATTTCGTTGAATCATCTTTACCATAGCGTATCATATCAGTTTTCTTTATAGTGTTAACTACATGCCACTAAAAGTTTTTTTCTGTGACTTTAAAATTTTTTCTATGATTATTTTAAAGAATTTAATGAAGGTTAACACTAGGTTAAAATCAGTTTTACCAGCTAAAATCTGGAATATTCTCGAAAGGATGCAGCTCCATCACGTTTACAAAGGATACGTTTCAACTGTGTCTTTGAGTAGTTCTGGTTTCAAGGAGATAGTATTTGGTGCTTAAGAACAGAGTATTCCAGGGTTATAATAAGAGAAGTTTGCAGAATCACTGCAGTCTATTAACTTCCTCTCTTGGAAGCTCGCATACATATAAGTATAGTAAAGTTCCTGAAAAATGGCACAAATAGTTATGTATTTTAAACTTTAGAAAGTCTTTGTATGTAAAGGCTTATATTATTGTTTGTGAAGTAGATTTAAGAAATTACGTGATAATCATCTTTTAAACTTCAGCTCACATTCAGACTTTATGAGTTGAATGTGATTTCTTGTCTTGCTGGATGTTTCAGTTATCAAACCTATAATTTGGTTACCAGACCCATAATTCGGCTACAATCTAAAAGGCCCATTTCCTCTTTTGATATTATTAGAGAGAGTAGGAGCATACATCCTAGGTTTTCCTCATTCTTTTCTTGGAAAATTGGCTAGAATTGTTCATGTACTGACTTCTGGGTTTTGCCCGTCCTGAGACTTTTCATTTCTCCCCTCTTCCCTTTCTGTGACTCACTAATGGAGATTGAGATGAAACAGATACTAAGCCTTAGGCACGGCAAGGCCTGACAGATGTCACCAATAAAGAAATAGCCCTTCTCAGGTTCAAAGAGTTTATTATTACATAGAGAAAGAAAGAGTCGCTGAAGGTGCCAGCTCCCTGTACCTCTTGTTCCACACACCACAAGGGCGATGCTGAAACCGGAGGGGCCAGATGACAGGCAGTAGGACATACATGAGCAGTGGACACCTGTTGCTGAGAAGCCACTGCTAAGCCACATTACAGAGTGGAGTTGTGCCTGCAGGGTGGGACAGAAAGGTCTCATGGCGTCAGAACCAGGAGGAGATGAAAAGCTCTCATGACAGCTTTCCAGAGGAAAGGGTGAGGTGAGTGAGAATTGCCACATAGCAGCTTCTCACAAGCCTCCCATGTTCTCGTGTTCCGCGTTCCAGGAGGATTATCATATGGCCTTCTGCCGAGGCTTAGATTCAGCTGCAGTTCGCAGTGCTTACCTACGTGGCTTGTGTTGTGGGTACATGCAGGGCCCCCAGGGTGCCAGGCTGAGCTGCTTCCCTGCAGTGGACGCAAGTGGAGGTACTGTTTCCACTAGCTGTGTCAGCCCCTCATGCTGAGAACAATAGAGTGGGTGTCAGGGAAGGAGTGATGCTGCGGGACTGGGGCCAGCGCCTTCCAGTGATGACCACCGCGTGCTGCTGCTGCTGCTGCTCTCGTGGGCTTAGCCTCTGCTGCTCCGAGGTGTGGCGAACGTTCTGTAACTCTCCTGTTCTCCCTGGGGCATTACCGTTGGAGTGCCCAAGGGAGAAATAATTCAGCCACACACAAGTGCCTTACCTTTGGAAATCTAGCCCTTGATGTTTTTAATTTGGAATCGAAGAAAATCATTGTTCAAATTTTTTTTTTCAATCACATGCTTCTTTTCACAGTTTCAACTGTTCTGGAGAGTGAGCTTGTCTTTGAACTGCCTACTGGGGCTCCCCAAAGAGAATTCTGCGTGTGCCACATTGTAAATGTTTTCATGTGGATTACAATTCATTCAGCACTTTCCACATCATTCAGTAACAGTAGTCAGAAGCTTAATTTCATTTATGTAAATGTTCTTGTTAGAATAGCATACTTTAATTTCAGAGCTTTGTTGGCTATTAATTACGCGAACAATGGTACTATAGACCGTATTATTTTACATACTGATTTTGGATTCATACCCTTTATTGCTGGACCTGTTTTATGTGACGGTCAAAGATAACCAAGAGAGCTCTTTTTCCTGTAAGCTTTGAGTAGAGTGTGGCTAGACTTTTAGTCTAAGAGACCAATGAAGAAACCAGGAACTTAAGTTTGAAATGGTGAAGTTCTAACTGGAAAAATGGCTCTAGAGGCAGAAAGGGAAGATTGGCTCTGGGCGGGAGTCACAGAGAGTCAGTGGACAGCATATTGGGGGCCTGTTGTTAGCAGAGCAGCTGCTGTGATCTGAAGGGTGTGAGTCCCTTCTTTCAGAGGATCTGGGCCCTGTGATTCTTGGAGAAAACTTGATTGAGAAGATCCATGCAGCTCTTTCTGTTTTTGGCACCTCCCTCCCCTCCAAGAGTAGCAGCAGTCTTTTGCCACTTCTGGGTACTAATGGACAAGGGTGTCATTGAACGTGTGCGTGGCATCTTCCCTACCCTGAACCTCTGAGAGCATTTGTCTTTGCCACTGAGGAGACTGAAGGGTAGAGAGGCTTTCTCTTACTGTCCCAATGGGAGACTGGCAGCTAAGTCAGAGCATTGCTTTCCCATGGAAGTGAGACCTCCAAGCACTGCCCGCCTGACGCCATTAAAGCCGCCTGGCAGTTGTCCCGCCCTGACGTTGCATAAGAGCGGTGACGGGCCTCGTGAATGCAACGGTGCACATAAAAGGGAGCAGGCCACAGCAGGTAATCTAGTAAAAACAGAATTATTGAGGAAATGTACACTTGAACAAAATAACACTTAAGGAGATTGAATTTTAGCAAATTCTTTACAACTAGAAAAAACGATTTTCACATACAATGTTTAGATTATTTGAAAAAGAGGATGAATATTATTAAGTCCCAAATTAGTGGCCCAGAAAATTGAGGGGAAGAATTATGTAATTACCTGAAGCAGAAAGTACTGAGAGAGAAAAATTAAATTTTTGAAAATGATTAGAGGCTTAAAGAGAGATCTTGGAGATCTGACATACAGTGAGTTCTAATGGGGAAATAAAAACAGGTAGAGGGGTAATTAAATAATAAAGGGGATCTTTAGAGAAGAAAGACTTGGGACTGCAGATCAAAACAGCTAGCTGTTGTCCAGGCAGGAGCAGTGGTGGGTGTGGTGTGCACGCGTGTACACACACATGTGCACGCACACATGCATATTCTGATTAAATTGTAGAATTCTTAAGAAATTAGTGAAAATCTGCTAAGCTTCAAACCTGAAAGAACAAGTTGCAAATGATGAAAAAGAACCTGGCAATCAGACAATCTTACAACACAAGAAGGAGAAGAAAATGGAATAATATCCATACATGGACACAAAGAGCTGCAACTTAAAAATCCTGTGCTCAGACAAGACACCTTCACCTGTCAAAGATGAAAAGATACTGGTATATTCTATCTGAGGAAAACTACAGAAACTACACATAAATCAGAGCAGAGACCTGTATCTAGGGGAAGGTGAAAAGAAGAGGTAACAGTTCAATAAAGTAACAGTAGAGCGATTTCAGTTCATAATATAAATTCAAAAGTAAAATATTAGCAAATTTAATCTGCTAGTATGTCAAAAGAATATTAGACCATTGTCGATAGGGTTTATTAGAGAAATGTGATCGTGATTCATTATCAGGAAACCTGTGAACATACTTTATTATACCAGCAAATTAAAGGATGTGGGAAACAGTGTGGAGGTTCCTCAAAAAATTAAAAATGGAACTGCCTTACGGTCCAGTGATGCCACTTAGAAGTACATCTGAAGAAACCCAGAACGCTAATTTGAAGGAGTCTGTGCTCCTCTGTGTTCACTGCAGCATGGTTTACAATGGCCAAGAGGTGGAAGCAACCCAAGTGCCCATCAGCAGATGAGAGGGTAAAAAAGTTGTACATATACACAGTGAAATACTACTTGGCCATTAAATAGAACAAACAATGAAATCTTACGTTTCACAACATCATGGATGGATTAGAAGGTATTATGCTAAGTGAAAGAAGTCAGAGAAAGATAAATGCTGTACGATTTCACTTAAATGTGGAATCTATAGAAAAAAATAACAAAATAGGAATAGACACAGAATAGATGGAATTTAGAAGAAAAATTTAGTAGAATAGTATGTATAGGCTGTGTGTGGGTAAGACTTTTAAAACTAAGTCATTTTACATAAAAGGTATAGTAAGAAGGCAGACATATTTGACTACTTAATGCCCATTACCCTTCTCTCTATTACGGACATTATATATAGATTGAATGTGATTTTTTTTTTTTTTAAGATTTTATTTATTTTTAGAGAGAGGGGAAGGGAGAGAGAAAGAGAGGGAGAGAAACAGCAATGTATGGTTGCCTCTCACATGGCCCTCACTGGGGACCTGGCCCGCAACCCAGGCATGTGCCCTGACTGGGAATAGAACCCGGGACCCTTTGGTTCCCAGCCTGTGCTCAATCCACTGAGCTACACCAGCCAGGGCTGAATGTGATTTTTTTCTTGTATTTCCTAATACTGAAACATTGTTAACTTGGAGTCTAATAGAGAATCTGGGTCATATAAATCTGCCATGTAGTTTGAGTTGGGATATACTCATTAAAGTGGATATCAAAGGACAGTGAATGACAGAATTTACTACTGTTAGCCCATACTTCCAAAGATTGTTGCAAAGATATCTCCAAGACATGTCACTTACTCCTTCATATTTTATTTATACCAGGCGTTCACAGCATGCTAAATGGAGTTACCTGTGCTATTTCACTATGGAAATCAATTTCCCTTTCAGTTTGAGTTAGTTACAACTGATAATAGTTGTCACTTTTTTTACTCAAGGGTATGAAAGTGCCAGTATGTCTAGCACATGTGAACCTTGCAAAAATAGGAACAGACATTCAGCCCAGACTGAAGAGCCTGTTCAAGCAAAAGTATTCAGCAGACAGAATCATGAGCAGCTGGAAAAAATAATAAAATGTAGTAGGTCGACAGAAATATCTTCAGGTATGTTCCTTTTTGGTTTGCTTTAATTTAAGGACTTCATCTTAGATTTGAAAAGCTATATTAAAACAAGCTTTAAAATTGGTCTGTCACACTTCAAGGCTTTGCGTAGATATTACAGTACACTGAAACTGGAATTTTTTATTGTGATGCTAGCTTTTGACGCATTTTGATAAAATTCTAAACAAAAAATTAGTTAACATTGATTTGGAACTCCTAATTTGAAAATCTGAAAATCTTACCTGAATAAGAATTCAGACGTACAATCATGTCATTTCCTGCTTCAAACCTTTGGCCTCCATCATGCCTGCTGGCGGAAGTCCCAGGGCCTTTGTGCCTTCACATGACATTCTGCCTGGAACTTTACTCTTCTAGTGGTCCTGAGCTGAAATGTCCCCACAGCGACCATGCTCTTTGTTACCTCAGCATTTGTCTTTTCTGCAAGTCCTTTTTGCTCTTTGTGAGTCTTTTTCTCTGCTGGACTTAAATAATCTTAGTTCTGTAACTCTGAAATTGCATCCAAATGCAAGCCGGGATGGGTTTCCCTTTCTTCTTTTTTGTTACTGTTGTAGCCTGTGTAAACCCTCTCTGTTGCCTGTTTCACATTGTCTAGTATTTACCTGGTCAAATGTCTGTATTGCCTTTTTAAGTCCCTTGGCAGCAGATACTGCCTTTCATCCTTGCATGTTCAGTGTTAGAATGCTACCTGACACTTGGCAGTTACTCAGTAAGTGTACACTGAATGAATGGAGGCATGTACTTGCCACTGTTCCAGTTTAAATAAGTACTGGTACTTTCATAACTTAACAAAGACTTAAGTTCGTCTCAAAGAAATACGGGGAGGGAGGGAGGTAGATACAGACTCCCGGTTTTCCGTTGTCAGTAAGACCCACGGGAGTGAGAAGGCAGCTCCCGTTGGTACTGTGCCTCACTGTCTATGAGCTAAAACATTACTCATTTCATTTGAGCTTCATAATCTTGTGAGCTGGTTTTATTTCCTTTTGTAGATGGGGATGAGGATGGATGTATGGTCACAGAGGGCACCTGATTTTTCACAGCACTCATAAAGGGCCAGTAATATAAACTGGTACAGTTTTTCTTCAAAAAGTCATGCCTTTAACTCAGGAATTTAACTGTATTCATCCATACTCAGGAGACAAAAGTGAAAAAAAATTGAGATTTAGTGTTTTTTTAACAGTATAGTTTCAGCTATGTTTAAACAAAACTGAATGCAAAAAAGACTGGAAGAAAATGCATCAAAATATTAATACTGGTTTTATCATCTTTAAACTTCTATATTTTCTAAAACTTTTATAGTGAATATTTATTACTTTTATAATCCCTGAAGAAACATCACTTTATTTTTTCTTATTTTAAAGGGACTTCTTCAAGGTCATATTGCTTGGAAATGGTAGAGCTGAAGTTTCAATCCTGGTCTGTTAAGTCTAGGATCCTTTTGGCAGAAATACCAGTTCTGTTGTCCTGACCCTCAAATTTTATAATTTTCATCTCTGTTCACTGTATCTAGTAGTGATACCTTCAGAGAGTAAACATTTGAGTGGAGGTTAGGAACAGGCACTGTTTTGAAAGGCTACCAATTATATAAATAATTTATAGTTGGTCATAGCACTTCAGTCCTTATTATTGTCACTTAGGAAAATAAGATGATTAAATTTTGGTGACTTAAAAAATGTTTGAATAGTGTAAATATACCTTTGTGTGTATTTGTGTATTTTCTAAAAAGTTTTTTTTAGTGTTAACCATTATCCTAAAATTCTTTATAGCACGTAATAGTTTTTGTTATTTGATTATTGAAGTGTAACATACATGACTGTCAGTATTAAATTATGCAGCTCTCTTCTCCCTCAGGAGATGCGGACGGTTCACCTTGATCTAAGTTCGTTTCTAAGGGTGAATGGTAGAATTTTATTATGTTCAGTCATCAGTCACATTAAAAGAAGTTTATAGCAGATCTTTTATTTTCATTGATGAGATTATTTTTAAATAGAGCATAACATTTTAGTTTAGGCAAACAATTTTAAAGAAATTTGCTTATTTATTTTTTATTCACTTCTGTTATAGACCCTATCATTATTATTCATACGCATTTTACGTTCATGCTTATGTCTGCCTTTCCTACAGCACATGCTAGGAGAATTCTGCAGCAGTCTCACAGAAATGCATGCAATGAAGTGCCAGGTAACAGTGCGTTTGGTTTTGGTGTCCACTCTTGGGTTACCTTTTTTTCCGTCGGTCCTAAAGATCCTTCGTTTTATTGCTCTATTTTTTTTTTTTTTTTCAGTTTTTTATTTTTTAGATTTAGTTAGTGCATGTATGTTATTTGGCTTGTAAAAGTCAAAGAAAATTCATTTTCACAAAATTCCAAAGCCTTTCACTTACAATTCTTTACTTGGTAAACTTGGCTGCTTTTTTTGTTTTTTTCATTTTCTGTTTGTGTATGTAATGTAACCAACACATTCGTATGGGTAACAGAAAACATTTTTATAATTTTGTGTTTTAGTAAACTTATTTAGCATTTAGTAATTTCAAATGTTTGAGAGCATTAATAATTTTTAGAAACATAAATACAGTTATTTTTTATTTTTAGTCCAGCCTTGGATTTGAAAGTGTTATGTATGACTTCATTGTAGTTGCTTATTTTTGGTTACCTATCAATATCCATAGAAAATAAACCAGTGCACAAAACAACTGTGACATGCATGCAAAGGCCATGATAAATAAGGTTATGGAAAATTACAGATTCCGAAATGTTGATTTTGTCTTAAACTGTATTCTCATTAAGTATAGTTCTGTGTGATTTAGAATTGTAAATATTCTTTAATTCCTCCTGTACCGCACATGAATGAAAATAAAAGCCTGTTATGAATCTGTAGGGAAATCTAAGGAACAGAACAAGACAAAGCTGAGTATATCAGTGGCTTCCTAAAGAAAAGAACTCTGAAAATAGAGAGGGTGAAAACAACATAGAAGCAGCCCTGATTGAGAGCAAGGGTTTTTCTAGCCTAAACGAATGCATTTTAGTTCAGGAGGAGAAAAATGGCCAAAACTTTCCACCTCTTACTGCAGGCGGGAAGGGTGAAGCATGTGTTTGACATAACTCAGTTACTTGGGAGTAACCTTATCTTTAATGACATATAATAGAGGTGTGAAAAATACTAAATGTGCTTATTCTTACATCTTTGAAATAATAAACATTTTCTAAGTTAAAACAACTGTGCCAAACTATAATATGGTATCTAAATTGAAAGTTTGCCTATTAAGTAGTACCTTATCTGGATTTTTCCTGTAAGTAGAGATTTCCTACAGAGGTAGTTTTGGTTCCTGCTTATAATAAATATTACTTTTGTAGTACTGTATCACATTTGGACATTTTAAAACACTAAAAGAACTTTAGTATATTTCATTTTATATTCATAAATGTCTGAGGCAAGGTGGGAAAGTTGCATATATATTATTCTTATTATATTTTACTTATGGGAATTGAGGCTCAAATATGTTAACTTAGGAAATTAGTGGAAAGTGTTTTTTTAAAACCCATTTGCTTTGCATTTTATTCCTCTTTTGCAAAAAATGAATGATCTTAGTAACTTTTGCAGATTTATTTGAAAACATAATGGTTAACATTTCAAATTTTGTTAGAAACTTATTACTGATTTTTTGGAATTTGAGTATTTAACTGCTTTTTGTTCTATTCTAGAATGTTTACAGAATTTGATAGCTAGAATAGCCATTTGGAGATACTTTTTTTCATAGAGAAATCAAAACAGGAATAGTTCCTAATTTGTACTGGAGTATGACTCTATCATCAAGGGTGATAATTCTGTGTTATCAACAAATGCATATGGCAGAATTGTTGCTATATAATAGAGTGATACCTAGGTTCTGTGAAACGGAAGATTTCCACTGCCCGTTTCAGCGTATACTGAGTACTACCAGTAAATATGTCAGTATGTCATGCTATAGAGAAATTGACCTATTATGTTTATGTTATAGTTACAACTTGTGGGGTTTTTTTGTTTTGTTTTTTAAATCCTCGCCCAAGTATATGCTTATTGTTTTGAGAGAGAGAGAGAGAGAGAGACATCAATCGATTGCCTGCTGTATGTGCCCTGACCAGGAATTGAACCTGCAACATTTTCGTGTATGGGATGATGCTTTAACTGACTGGCCAGGGCACAAATTCAGTTTTTTATCCCTACAGTATCATAGTTGAGATTTAAGGATTTGTACATAACTAGAACGAGCTAAAATAATAACTCTCACTGGTAATATTTAGTTTATTCTCATTATTACACAAATTTCCTTCTTTGTATCAAGTTCATATTAGCTAAAAAAGAAAATTACTTGTCTTTGGCTGATTTCATCCAAGTGCTGAAAGATTTCCACTGATTATTCCTATGAAATGTATAACATTTTCCAGAATTTCTTTTATTGAGAAACAATTATGATCCAAGTAATACTAGGTAATGTTATTTGTACATTTAAATGTCTTTATTATACAGTATATATAGGTATTTTTATGATTAATTTTATCTTAGTAATTTTAATTTTTTTTTTTACTGTAAGAGCCCTGAAATAGAATTAAGTATGTTCTGATTTTTAAGTAACTTAAGGCTGAAAGTGATAATACAAGTTAATAGAAATTGTTAGGAATATATCTTATCAATATTAACTTTGTGATATTTTTTATCTTCCAGAAACTGGGAGTGATTTTTCCATGTTTGAAGCTTTGCGGGATACTATTTATTCTGAAGTAGCTACATTAATTTCTCAAAATGAATCTCGTCCACATTTTCTTATTGAACTCTTTCATGAGCTTCAGCTACTTAATACAGACTACTTAAGACAGAGGGCCTTATATGCATTGCAGGTATCTGGTAGTTAATGTTCTTTTTTCTTCCCTATCTAGTGTCGCTGTTCTTCATGATTATATCCAGTTGCGTTCTTAGACTAAAGTATGTCCTTACTCCTTACGTCTTTTGCTCTATTTTCTATATGCCTGCTTGCCTTTTATTTAAAACTTCTTGTATAGGTTAAGTAGCTTATACATAAAGTCTTTTTCTGGGCAATATTTCAGTATTTTATCTTCAGTGTTATTTCTTCCTCACAATTAATCTATGAGGTGAGGAGTATTGAATTTTTTCTTTTATTTGATTCTGCTTTTAAATTTTTGATTGAATGTTTATGTTTTACATAAATATCTTATTTCCTTATTTAGGACATAGTATCCACACATATTTCTGAGAACCATGAAAAAGAAGGGGAAAATGTAAAGTCAGCAAATTCTGGTACTTGGATAGCATCAAACTCAGAACTTACTCCCAGTGAAAGCCTTGCTACTACTGATGATGTAAGCTGATTGTGATTAATGAAATCGATACCTAATTTCAGTATGCACTAAACAGGAGTTAAATAGGTTGTTATAAACTGTGAGCATCCCTAATATATTTGGTTTTCCACTTCTTAAAAAAGCTTAGTGTAATCATTTTATTCTGAGGTGAGGTCTAAAACTTAATCAAAATGCATTACGTGTAAGTGATCAGTTACAAGGTCTGAGATGGTTGTGTTGACGGCTCCATTGCCCGTCACAGGAGTTGACTCCTCACAGACATTTGGTGAAATTCGTTGTTTCTTTAAGACATTCAGTACACCAGACCGCAGTCAGATCGCACTTACAACTCTTGAATAAATATATGTAAGATAAACTGCATCTTTGGGCTGGAAGTGACACCTAGATAAAAGAAAGTCATCCAGGACCAAAATGGAATTTAATGTACTGAAGTTGACCCAAAAAAACTTTAAAGTAGAAAGGAAATGGAGAAGAGTGGTGAGGAGAAGGGTGTATTTCCAATGAATAGATCCTCCAAATGGCACCTGCGCAGCTTCAGGACCTGCGGTGCCAGGCAGATGCCAGTAAATGCTGGAGTGGCACACGGCTGGGGCACCGAGAAGGGGACGTGCTCGGTGTTAGGAGGTGACGTGCTGGAGTGGCACACAGCTGGGGTACTGAGGAGGTGACGTGCTCGGTATTTGGAAGTCGCCTGTTTGAAAGTTCAGACCCTGATTCTCTTGTAAAAAATGTATGTGGTCTTAGGTTAGCAGATTTTTTCTTTTTTTTAATGCCATCTCCAGCCCCTGGATATCCATAGAGAAGAATACTGTAATCTGATAAAGGTAGAGAGTTGAAAGCACATCACTGTGTTTCTGACATGTTAACATTATCATTTTTTACTGCACAGGTAGTGTTTTCTCAAAAGATTATCTTGTCTCTTCTTCACATACAGTAATTTTTTTATGGCTATTGAGGATTTTTTCTGGATTTTTGCTCTCTTGTTTATATTCGTGTTTAAACAATATTTTCCCAAGTCATTTTTTTCTGCTTAAAACCTGTCTCGACCAGGCTCCAGCTCATATACTAACATGAATGTAAACTGTGACTAAAAACTACATGGTTTTAATTACTTCATAATGTCAAGTATAAACTAATGTAAGGAATTGCTACTTGGGATTAGTCATTATTAGGACTAATTGAAAATTCTGTACTCCTTTGTGTGGGAAATGAAGTTGGTCCAGATGTATATATAAAATTGGAGATACTAGGTTAAAGTTTATTAGTTATTGAAATAACTTACAAATTGTGAATTATTTTTAAGAATTTATTTATTTATTTATTTTAGAGAGAGAGAGGAAGGGAGGGAGAAAGAGAGGGAGAGAAACATCGATGTGAGAGAGAAACGTGGATCAGTTGCTTCTCACATGCCCCCAAAGTAGGGACCAGGCCCTCAACCCAGGCATGTGCCCTGACCTACAGTTGAATTGGCGACCTTTTTAGTTTTCCAGACGACACCCAAACTACTGAGCCACACCAGTCAGGGTAGTAATTTTATATTTTTAACTCTAGTGCCTCCCTTTATATCCAGGTTTTATAGATCCAAGCATATTGGTCTGTACCATCAGTAGCAAATTTTGAAAATTGAGCTACAGTTGATGACAGTGTTGACAGGGTGTTAAAGTTTAAAAGTGCTGTACTGCTTAATAAGTGCGTATTTTAGTCACCGCGGGCTGGTAAACCGAACACTGCATAGTGAGTGGTTTAAACAACAAATACCTTTTCTCATGGTTCTGAAAGCTAGGAAGTTCAGGACCTGTGTCAGCAGATTTGCTTCTTGTTGAGGGCTCTCTTCTTAGCTTGCAGATGGCCGGCCACCTTCTACCCGTGTCCTTACATGCAGTGAGAGGAAGCTCTAGTGTGGCTTCCTCTCTTTCTGTGGACACTGATGTCATCATGGGGGCTCCACCCTCATGGCCTCATCCAAACCTGATTACCTCCCAACTCCCACCTCCTAATACTATCACGTTGGGAGTTAGGGCCTTAACATAGGAATTTAGGGGATGGGGGTTCACAAAGATTCAGGCCATAATTTTAGGGACTTGGATGAGTAACTATATTTAGTATTACTTTTAAATAAATAGGTCTTTAATTTTTTTTATCCAAAACTTAAATTTAGCATTAATGCCAACATGTTCCCTTTGTTAATGCCAGTTAATTAGCAGCACAGCGTCTGGTGTTCGTACCCATTGATCTAGAGCAGTGCTGTACAGTAGAACTTTCTGCACTGGTGGGAAAGTTTTATATCTGTATTGTCTGATGCGGCAGCCGTTGGCTACTAAGACAGTGCCCAGTGGGATTGAGGAACTAAATTTAAATGTTATTTAATATGTTAGCTACATGGCTAGGGGTTACCGTATCAGACAGAGTCTCATTCTCCATGTTTCTAGTCCAAGGTTCTTTGAGCTTCATTTATGGAGCTTTTGCACACACATTTCCGAGTGTGTATAGGAGTCTCACACTCAGGGAAAAGGGAAGTAAAGGCAGGCATGTGAGAACTGTAAGTGGAGGATGAGGAATTGAGGGCTAGTCAGAGGGAGAAACACTGCATCTCCTACTCCAGGCGCCACGAAATAGCTACAGCGTGTCCGCCGGCAAGTTTGCTTGATGGAGCAACACAGTGGTTTCATTTCCTAAAGCAGTTTTGCTAATACCTACTTTTCTTTAATCAGGGACAGAACTTTTTATTTAATAATTTTAGAATATCTGTAGGTAGGAGAAAGAACACCATTGAGGAACGAGTTTCAGACTCCCCACCCCCGTCGCCCCGTGCCCCAGTCACACTATAGACAAAAGTCAGTTTGAAAGTGCTTCCAGTCCTGAAGAAGCCAAAACTATGAAACTTACGAAAGAAAACAAGGGGTTCTTTCTTATTTTGACATAAACAAGGGTGTCTTAGGATGGAAAGCACTAGCTATCAAAGGAAAATTGATTAAATTCTGTTTTAAAAGTTGAAATTAGGAGAAATGATCTCAGTATATAGGTATCTGACAGGGGACTATGTAAGTGGCAAATCCAGACTGTTACATAAAGAACTTCTACACGTCCGTTGTAAGGCAGTCACCTCAGTCAAGAATGGGCAAGAGACTGGAACAGGTGCTTCACAAAGGAAGACACGTGAATGGCCAGTGTGCAGATTAAAACCACACGAGACGTACTTCACCCCCACTCCAAAAGCTGAAATTAAAGGTCGACAGTAAGAAGTGTGGGTGTGAGCAGGGAGCAGTTGGAGCTCTGACACTGCTGGTGGGTTTGCGAAATTGTGCACCCACTTTGGAAAGCGGCGTGGCAGTTTCTTACAAAGGTAAATGTAAACTTGGCGTGTGACCCAGCAATTTCTCTTCTAGGTAGTCATGCAAGAGAAATGAAAATACACATTCAAAAAAATTCTTGCACACTAGTGTTCATAGCATCGTTAGTCATGATAGCCTCAAACTGGAGCATCAGCAGATAAGTGGATAAACAAACTGGTGTATCCATACAGTGGAGTATTACTCAGCCATTCAAATGAGTTCATTAACTCACGAAACACACCACAACACGGATTAATTTCAGAAACACTGAGTGGAAGAAGCCTGACAGTGAAGAGTACATACTGAATGGTTCCATTTATACGAAGTCCAGAGCGAACAAAACTGGTCTGCGGTGGCAGAAGTCCTAGGAGTTGGCTGTGTGCGTACTGACTGCAGAGGGCTACAAAGGAGCATTCTGGCCTGACGGGAGGTGGCCTTTATTTTTAGGGAAGGTGGTTACATGGGTTCATATATTTGTCAAAACTATTCAAACTATACACTTACTGGGTGTATTGTTTGTAAATTCTATTTCAATAAAGTTGATATAAAAAATACGAATGATGCTGTCCTGTTTTTCTTCCGATATGAGACGACTGCATAGCACAGTGTGAGGTGCTGGGCACCGTCAGGGTTTGGAGTCGGAGAATTTCCCTGCGGGTGTACGAATAATTTGCAGCACTAAGTTTTCCAAGTCAGAATTTAATCTGTAACTGGCTCTGTGTATTGTCATCTACAAAATGACAAGTGTCTTGCAGGTTGTCCTCTGACTCTCTATTCAGTGCTTTATACCTTTTGTTTATGTCATGCTTTTAAGTGTATGATTTTATGCAAATAGTTTCTATGTTAAAATTTTAATTTAATTGAACTTTTAAAAAAGAAATATTAGTGATTTTTATTTGTTTTAAAACTATAACTTAGGAAACTTTTGAGAAGAACTTTGAGAGAGAAACACATAAAATAAGTGAGCAAAATGATGCCGATAATGCTAGTGTCCTGTCTGTATCTTCAAATTTTGAGCCTTTTGCAACAGATGATCTGGGTAAGCAGAATTTTTTATAATCTTAGAACATGACTTTACCACAGTCTTTGAATTACACTGATAAGGAAACAAAATTCTAGAAAGGCAACTTCTTGTAGAATAGGGACTTAAAAATCTATCCATCGGTAAAGTCAGGAATCTGCTCTTAACTCTTTGACGCTGGGCAAACCATCTAAGCTTTCTGACTCTGCATATACTGAGAAAATGGGCATCTTACCTACCTTGCTGTGTTCTTATGAAAAAAATACAGAACTTTCTAGTATGCATGATAGACGTTTAGAAAATGTTAATTTCCTTTCCTTAAGAGAAAGGTCACCCTTTGAAGTTTTCCAGTCAATCAATGGGAAAAATCCACAGTCAGCAGCAGTGCCTTCATTCAGTCACGTTCTCAGTAACAATGTTAATGTCTTAATTTGAGGTAAGAAGGGAAATTTTTGTAATTCTAAGGCATGACACATTGCATTTTTTTCATCAATAGTAAGAAACTTTAAAAGGTTGCATAACTGAAAAGAGAGAAAAGAAACCCTGAGTCCTGAATTTCTAAAGGAGATTAGGGAAAAGATGCGTTGAGTAGCTCTTAGTGCGTTTTCCAGGCTGTGGCCTTATTTATCAAAAGGTCCCCAGGTGTTCAGTCATTAGACCTTGAAGCCACTGGTTCATTCCAGTGTTTGTTCGTAGGATGAGAACAAGGTGTAGATGATTTCAAAGGCATTTTCCACTACCAAGGAAAGGGCCTAACCCTGCCGTCTTTAGTTATCTACCTTTTGCCAAAACAGTTGTCTTCGGGTTTTTTTTTTGCCTTAATCTGATTATCAAGGACTCGAAGGCCAGCTCCCCTCTGAGGAAATGCCTTTCAAGTCCTGAACTCAGAGAAAAATTACAAACATCACGCTGATAAACCCACCCCCTTAGTAGTTCCCACTTTCTGAGTTGCCAGTAACTTTGAGGCCTACCCGTTTCATTTCATTTACTATTTTCCCTCAGAGTCATTCAACATTAACTTTGATGTAGACGGGAGAATTGGGAAGTGTCATTCTTAGGTCTTTTCCTTCCTCAATTGATTGCTGCGTGTTAGCTGGTTTGCATCAGAATTTGCATGGCAGTTTGGGATTTATTTTTGTACTGTTTAAGTGAAGGAACATGATGTACTGAAATAAGGATTTCAGAGTCTTAGGAGACCTGAGTTTAAATTCCAGCTTTAGCACTTAACTTGGCTTTGAAACCTTGTGCAAGTTACCAACGTTCTCTGAATGAGGGTGCGGTCATCCACTTTGTAAGGTTATCTTAAGGATTAAGTAAAAAATGTGATAATGTTTGCAGAGTACCCGTCTAGTACGATATGTAGAACTTGTTAAAGCGAGTTTTTCTTCCCTATGTTCAGACATTTTTTAATTAATAAATTTAGAGGAATACATGCAAAAACTTGCTTTTATATCTTTGAGACGCATTTCTGTTCCATATGCAGGTAACACTGTGATTCACTTGGATCAGGCGTTAGCCAGAATGAGGGAGTACGAACGCATGAAAACTGAGGCCGAAAGTAACACAAACGTGAGATGTACCTGCAAAGTTATTGAGGACGACGGTGGTGCCGCCGCCATGACTGCTGTTACCGATGTGGAAGGTGTGTAGTTGAATCATTCACAGTAAAAGTCATGGTTCGTGGGTAAAAATTTAACACTCCATCTCATGTGTAATAGTGGTTTTTTAATCACTTAATTACTGGGGGTGCTAAAACTATCGATGTTTCTTTGCATTATCTTAGCATAAAATCATAATGTTCTTTAGAATTTTGCATAGATGCATACATATAATATCTCAGACCTTATTTTGCTAATATATCTTTTTTTAAAAAAAAAAACAGAAACTCCTATTATTGAAAATCATAGTTCACAACAACCTGTAAGTGAAGTCTCTGCCGTCCCGTGTCCTAGAATTGATACTCAGCAGCTAGACCGACAAATTAAAGCAATTATGAAAGAAGTCATTCCATTTTTGAAGGTAAGCAGTAATTCTTAGAAATAAACTTTGTTTTGTTTTTCAGTTCATACAAAGTATGCCATTGTAATGAATTCAGAAAACACATGTAAACAAAAGAAGAACTAAAACCGACCCATCATTTTATCTCTCATACAGCCCCATCAGCATTCTGGGAGCCTTTTTGTAATGCTTTGTACATATATGTGTGTTCTCTTTTTCCCACATACCATAAACATCTTTCTAGGCACTTTTTCTACTGCATATTTTTAATGGTTACACAATATTCACTATTCATTCAAAAAATACTTAGAGAATACCTACTTTAGGGCAGGTTTGGTGGGCAAGTCCAGGACTTTGCTATCATGGAACCTACATGCAAGGATCAGAGTATGGACTGCCCTCCTCCAAAAAAAAGTGAATATAAAGTATAAGTAAATGTATATCAGATAATGATATGTGCCATGCAGAGAATTAGAATATGTTATGATAGTGTCTGTTCTAGACCAGGGAAGGCTTCTGAAGAGGGAGCATTTGAGGAAAGATGTGCATAAGGAGCCAGCGCAAACCAGGATCATTCCAGACAGAGTTGAAGGCCCCAAAAGAGGAACTAGGTTGGTCTGTTGAAGGAACTAGAGGAGGACCCATGTGGTTGTAGGAAATTTGTGAGCTGAAGTCAGAGAGGGAAGCGGGGGCTAGTTATGTAGAACATTATAGGCCATGAGTAGGAGTCTGGACTTTGTTCAGAGTTCAAGAGGAAACTCCAAGAGAGTTTTAAGCAAGGGAGAAACAAAATCTTGTTTGCGTGTGGTGATTGATTATAGGGGTCAGGAGCGCGATGAGATCGGGTGAGAAATGGTAGTGGCCTAGATAAGAGTGTGGTACTAGAGATGGGGAGAAACATGATGATGGAAATATATTTTGGAAATTAACAGGCCCTATTAATGGTCAATAGAGTTACCTAAAGCAGACACTAAATAAGAGAAAGGAACCCAGATCTGGAGTGCAGGACGAGGTGCTTCAACACTTAGTGGTTGTGCAAAAAAGGAGAGCCCGCGTTTACCGCGTAGGACGGCATAGTGAGCTGTGCTGATGGCTGCTCTGAGGACTGGGTGTCCATAGACTAGGATTTCCTGTTGT
Source organism: Micronycteris hirsuta (assembly GCA_004026765.1). NCBI lineage: Eukaryota > Metazoa > Chordata > Mammalia > Chiroptera > Phyllostomidae > Micronycteris > Micronycteris hirsuta. The sequence goes on from PVJI01000211.1 coordinate 279,648, forward strand.
TGTAATCAGTCCTCTTTGTTAAATATTCATGTTTATCCTGGTTTCCTTTTCACCATTCTAAACATCACTTAAATTTATATATATCCTATTTTTATTTCCTTAGGAGTAATTGTTAGACATAGAATTTCTTGTTCTGAGGTAAAGCTTTTTTTTTTTTTTTAAGATTTTATTTATTTATTTTTAGAGAGAGGAGAAGGGAGGGAGAAAGAGAGGGAGAAACAGCAATGTATGGTTGCCTCTCACATGGCCCCCACCAGGGACCTGGCCTGCAACCCAGGCATGTGCCCCAACTGGGAATCGAACCGGGACCCTTTGGTTCCCAGCCCGTGCTCAATCCACTGAGCTACACCAGCTGGGGCAGAGGTAAAGCTTTTGAGACATTGTGTTAAATTGTCCTTCAGAAAGGTTTAACAATTTGTATTTCTACCAACAGTGAGAGTGTGAGACTGGTAAGCAGTATTATTAATTTTGTTGAATGACGATGAACAGGGCAGAGATAACAGTGTGCTGGAAGTGGAAAGTAAAGACAGGATTTGTACCTGAGATGGCATTCTTACATTCTCATTTAAATGGAAATTGTAAAAATTAGAAATGAAAAGTCAGGCTTTTCATTCCATTAGGCAGACTACCAAATAAGTCGTCGCTGGGCCCAGCTCTCAGTGTACTGCACTGTCCGATTGTGAACCGTTGGCAACAGTTGTTTCCACGCATGTGCATTCTTTCCTGGAAGTGCTGCTTTCATTGCGTGTCTGGAGAGAAGAGAGGTCTTTGAGAAGGCAGTTACAGGGACTGCTTTGCCTGCAGACATTATCATGTAGCCAAAAGGAGAGAGGGTCATCTGTCTATGCCCAAATTACTCCATGTGAAAACTGAAGACTAGCCTTCTCCTGGGCAATTGTAATGGCTCTGAAGGGGTCCTCTGTTTGCTTCCTCTCCTAATCGTCAGACTCCCGCCAGCGTGGTTCACACTGGTGAGGCCTTGGCCCTTCCTGGTGCTGAGGCCTGGGGTGCTCTTCCTCACCACACACCTGCGTGGTGTGTCCCTCGGCCCCTGCGAGGCTTTAGTCAAGCGTTCCCTTTTTGGTGAGCAGGTCCCCCCTTTTCCTTCCCTGCTTTTCTTTATCTCCATAGTGCTTGTCACCTTCTGACATATTTATTGTTTTCTTACTTATTTCGTCCTATCTCTCCCTGTTAAAATGAAAGCTCTGTGAAGTCAGAGATGTAAATCTGTACAGTCACTGCTTTATCACCAGTGCCAAGGTTAGTAGCTGCGTATAATAGGCACTCATTAAATACTTATTAAATGAATTAATAAATGAATGGAGGGATCCTTCAGACCTCAACTGTCGTTTTTCAGACTAATCAAGCCCTTTCTTTAGGCTCTGAGAAGTGTAGTTTGGGATCCAGATCAGATACGGCATAGCTCATAAAGCCTTCTATAGCCGGTCAGCCTCTTATGTGTTCTTCCTACATACCTCGTATCCTGCTTGGCAGCATCGAAAAGGCACTTTGCCTGTGTCGTCTCCTTTGCCAGGAAGGCTCTTCAGCCTGTCAGTCAGTCTTCTCTCCAGGACCCAACCCAAGTATCTTTGCATGTTCTGGCGGGCAGAATGCTTCTTCTGTTTATTGCCGCTGGGATATTTGGTACGTGCCTTTATTAGAACACTTAGGACAAAGTGTCGTAATTATTTGCATGTATCTCCCTACTAGAATATCTTTCCAAATGTCTTAGTATTTTCACCCAAGCAGGACTTCAGAGTCTGGATAAAGGGAATTTGAGGGGATAAGACAAATACCTCAGTTGCACCAATTATTATGTGAATCTATCTCGTGTTATCTGTAAAATATGTTTTTCTCCCCCCCAAAAGGATATTTATATTCTGATAAATTTATAAGAATATGCGCAAAGTATTCAAAGTATTCTCAAAGTATTCCTTTTTTTCTTTTACATTTTTGTTTTAGTGTGAGTAATTCAGTAAATGTTTTAAACATGTCTTTTTGGTTAAATTAGGCATATTGGTAGTAATATTTAATTGATGTATACAGCTATTTTCTAAGGGTTAAAAATTCTAAATAATTTTGCCGTATGCTTAGGGAAACAACCGTCCTCAGGAAATTTTATTGCATTTGCCATTTTTTGTCTGATTTAAGTGATACCCTTTCATAAGGATTTCCTTTACTGAATTTAGCATTTACGTTTCTGAGGCCAGTAAAATAGGTAGAAGTAAGGGTTTGATTTTAACTACTTTAGCATGTCTTACTTCACTTCAAACCGTGACATTTTTGGTAAGAGTATGGAACGTCTTTGTTCATGTCAGCATTATACACAGTCACGTGAGCTAGACTTCCTCACCCTCTCTCCCTCTGCCACCAGTGAGTCAAGAGTGGATTCCCCCCACGTCAAGAACAGTCACCTTGACTTCTCTCCAGTAGCATACCCTCGGTTCATATCCTTCCCTGTTGCCTAGACTGCCTGGCATAGGCCTGAAGTACGTGCTCACTGGGCAGACTCCTTAGCCTTGAAGAGGCTTCATCACAAGATCTGGCAGACTTTCCCACCTTCGCCTCTACCACTGTTCATCTGGTCCCTCATTTCAGTTCCTCAGCATTTCCCACTCCTGCCCTTACCATGTCACGTGTGAGCCCTCTGCCCTTTGTGCGAGTCGTCGCCATGGAAAATACAAAATAACTCTTTCCTGCCTGGCTGAAACATTTTTTCTTCAGAGGTATTTGTTGTTGCCTTTAAGGTGCTGCCGCAGCTCCTTAGAGCACCTGGGGTGTGCTGCTTTTATGATACTTACTCATCCAGCAATTCACAGTGTCTCCTGTGAGCCGGCCACTGTGCTAGGTGATGAATACGAGAAAAGGTGTCATCTACTGGACGTGCGTAGCTTGAAGTGATTCACATTATCTGACTCCTCGACACATGAGTCTTTTCAAAATGACCTTAAGTCCTTAGATTTAAGGGATCTGAGATATCATCTAGTTTGGCCACCTTATAATACAGGTTCATGTAGGAAAAAAATACAGTTATCCAACTAAAGGTTAGAGGACCTACCCAAATGGATTTAGTGACAGGAGAGGGCTTAGAACCTTGAGGTTACTTGTACGGGTGTATTGAGCTAACCGTGATTTGGACTATTGGGTAGTTTGAACATGCTTCTAAATGAAGATTCAGGGGAAGAGACTTGTCCAAAGTGGCTTGTTAAGAAAGATAGGACAGTGGTTCTCAACTAGGGGTCGTTTTGACCCTCGAAACAGTTTCTAATGTCTTGCTACATTTCTAGTTATCTGGACGAGGGATGCTAGAGGGCACTGATGGCACCTGGTGCGTAGGGATGAGCGTGCTGCCGGCCATCCCACAGCGCAAGGATGCCGACATGCCGCCGCTGAGACAGCCCGAGTGTGCTTGTAAGAGGAGCTGATAGGAAGATGGGCAGTGCGGAAACCGTGGCGCGGTAGTTCTCCTTCCGGTACAGAAAGAAAGGATTTGAAACAGCAGTTTCTTTTCCTGGCTGTGACCTGCTGTGGTGAATCAAAATTTACAAACCTCCTAATGTGTATAGAGTTGGAGTCTGAGTATTCTTATGAACAAATAATTCCAAATGTATAGAGGAAAGTTGAGAAGCATTTATGCAAGAAAAATAAAATCTCATTGTGCAGATTGCTAGTTTTTGAACAATAGGTAAGTCTGTGTCCTAACCACCTAGGATTTTTCTCAGGAGCACATGGATGAAGTCTGCTCTCCTCAGCTTCTAACTTCAGTGAGACGTATGGTGCTGATCCTAACCCAGCAGAATGATGAGAGCAAAGAGTTCGTCAAGTTCTTTCATAAGCAGCTTGGAAGTATATTACAGGTGAGGGTCTGTACTTGTGCGGCAAAAATATGCACCGCCTGCTGAGGGTTTTTTTTTTTTGCCATTCCTGGCATTCAAATACCTATCCATCTAGTGTCTATTTGGGGTGATATTATAATACTTTTTAGATTATTCCTTTATCTGGTTAAAAAGAATGCTGTTAGGGCCTGTGTCTTCATTTAATTTGATCATCTCTAAGTCCTATTCCAACTCTAGTAAAATTTGTTTTGATTTCTCTGCTACTTAGTAAGAAATTTCAAGTTTGAACTGGTTAGAAAGCTTTCTGTCATATCTTCTCAAATAATTTTTTGCCAATCTGCAAAATTTTAGAAGCCAGAAACCTGTTGGTTGTGGAGACTTCTTGGGCTGGGACAGTAACCGTAGTTATGTGACAGCGGTGGTTCTCACGGCGGCAAGGGCGCAGGTTTGGCCAAGGAGACATTTAGCAACATCCGTGTTCTGTGTGTCACGATAGGCAAGTGAGTTGTCAGTAAGTGCCAAGGTGGAGAAAACCCTATGTTAATAAGGATACCTTATACCGCGTGTAAAAATCCTTAGTCAAACTCACCTGTATATTTTCCCATTGAGGTAGTTCAGTGATGTGTATTGTCATTCCAAACTAAAAAATACAGTGTTTAAGTTTTTTATTACAGATTTTTCCTACAAAATTTGTCCTTCCTATTCTTTTGTTTAAATTGGTTTTGGAGACAGTATTATCACTTTGCTAATTTTTTAAAACCCTAGGCTTGATGCAAATTCCCATTACTGTAATTTCTCAATTTTTTAAAAAACTAAAGTATAAATTCTATACAATTTTTAAATTGTTTTGGCTCTGTTTAATTAATTTATTTTTTTTTTAAGGAAATTTTTTTTTTAAGATTTTATTTATTTATTTTCAGAGAGAGGAGAAGGGAGGGAATAAGAACAATGTATGGTTGCCTCTCACATGGTCCTCACTGGGGACCTGGCCCGCAACCCAGGCATGTGCCCCGACTGGGAATTGAACTGGGGCCTCTGGTTCCCAGCCCGCGCTCAATCCACTGAGCTACACCAGCCAGGCCTGGCTTTATTTAATTTAATAGAACTAACGTGATTTATAAGGACTATAAGACATCAGTGGTTTTATGCATTGTTTAAAAATGTTTAGGATAATTTTTAGATAAATGTATGTTTATAAATTTAGCTTATTTCTTTGGGAAGAAATAACTCCATTTTAGAATCAGGCTGAAAGAGAAATTGTGTGTAATTTAAGTACTTTTTGTCTATATCAACATCCATGCATTTTTTCCCCTCAGTTTTGCCTACTATAATCATAATTGTGGGCAAGTCCGAAAATAATTAACTTGGATGTAAGATACTTCTCTCCGTCTCAGAACATGGGACTGCTTTTCTTTCCTCCCAGGCCTGGTTCTGTGTTTTTTTCCGGAAGGAGTCTTAAATGAAGAATAAAAGGCACGTACATTAAATCTTGCTCAGAGCATTTAGAGTTTTTCGTGAATTAGAGCCTAAATGACTTTCTTCTACTTTTTTTCTTATGGAACCTGTTCAGTGATTTTTTTTTGCACAAGGCACCAGCATTTGTACTTTCCATGCTTGTGCTAGAAACGGTAGTTTTTTTGAGGGGAAGGGGCACTGGACGTCATAGTTATTTGCCTGTTTTCTAAATAGCATAGTCCATATTTTTAGAAGAAAGAAAAAGAAAGCAGTTTTATAAAAAAAAGTATCATATAGCAGACTTGTTCATTTGATGATGCTGTTCAGCTTGAATAGAACTAAAAGTTTCTCAGTACTAACAAGTAATAAAATGTTTTTTTATTACATGAGTATTATAATTCAGATTTGTATTGCTCTGTCCACAATTGATGTTTACTATCATCTTAAAGTGATTTGGTTATTTTGAATAGGATTCATTGGCAAAATTTGCTGGCAGGAAACTGAAAGACTGTGGAGAGGATCTTCTTGTAGAGATATCGGAAGTGTTGTTTAATGAGCTGGCGTTCTTTAAGCTCATGCAAGATTTGGATAATAATAGCATGACTGTTAAACAGAGATGCAAAAGGAAAATAGAAGCAGCTGGAGTGATACAGTCTTATGCCAAAGAGGTAAATTACATTCATTTTAATTTTAGAAGTAATTATAATAAGCATGTAAATACAGTTCTTGATTATTGTTAATAACTAAAATCATGACCTCAGAAAAGTAGTTTTAAAGTGATACCAGTTAATCAGATTCTAAATCGGTACATATGCTGGCCCTGTACAGGATCTCAGTGGTAGTGTCAGTGATTACAGGTCAGGAATGCAGACAGGAAGTGATGCTAACTGTGCGTTGTCAGGTACCCGTTCCCCTTACCGTCACTTACTCAGGTTTGCAGAGGAGAGGCGACAGGACTCTACCTGCCTCAGCCGTTGCCTGTCCCAGTGGCTTCCCTGGGCGTGTGTGTCACTCCAGCCAGCAGTGTGTGTGCGTCCATCACGACTTGGGTTGCGCACCCCTCTGGCTTTGTATACTGTGTTAAACTAGTCTGGGTCACGTGTGAAGTGGGATGGGCTTTTTCACATCAGCTTGAGCCATGTGAGGGCCCTTTTTCCCCAGACGTGCACCCTTTTCTTGACTTTTAATCATGAAAGGGAAGACGGGAAAGGACCCAAAGCAGAAAGGGAAAACCCTTCTTCCTTAAATCTAAAGCAGATGAAGGCACGCGATCTGTTTCACAGTTTTTATAATGTGTTTATTCTAGATACAAAGAAGTTTCAGATTGTTTCAGTCATTGATTAGAGCTTGAGAACAATAAAACAGGATCATATAATAATCAGAAGGACTACTTTAGATGGGCAATCTCACAAGGCTCTTTAAGGGGGTGAAATATGAGCGAAGGCATGAAAGCCAAGGAGTTTATAATGACAGTGAAGGGGAAGGGCTTTCCAGGAGTAACAAATTAAAGTGTGAAGACTCCAAGGCAGGACTGAGCACTTAGTTTGGAGAAGAGAGAAGGCCAGGGAGGCAGGAACATTAACTGAATTAAAGAGTTTAGGTTATGAATTCACAGAGGCATATAAAGCCAAATTATGGGGACTTTGAAACTGTGATAAGGACATTCTACTCTAAGCACGATGGAAATCCATGGGAAAGTTGAAATAGAGGAGTGACATTATCTCATGGAGAGTTTGAAGTTTTTGTGTGCACACCGTGTAGAACAGGAGTTGTAGGAGAGTAGAGAAAGAGGCAGAGAGGCCACTTGGGTGTTGGAATAGTCCAGGTAAGAAACGGCGTGTCTTAGCTCTGAATGTACAACAGGTGCACTGAGGTGATTGAGTCAGCAAGGCGTTCTGATGGTGTAAATGTGGATAATAAAAGTAACGTAGAGGCTTTTCTGACTTGCACATTTGGGTTGAATGAAAGGCCATTTACTGAGACTAGGAAGACAGAGAATAGCATATGGAAGGAAGGGATCGAGACTTCCGTTTTGGACTTCGTACATTTGAGTACTCTTAGGTATCCAAGGAGATGTCAGGAGGGAGTGTTGCTTTGGTTTTGTTACTTTAAAAGATTTGAATGAAAGAGTTTTATTTACATTTCTAAGACGCATTCAGCTCTTTGAATGATGGTCAAAATGCAGCATTTATTAAAGTTTACTAAACAACTAAATGTAATGCTGAAAAGTTACCCTAAATTTTGTTTAATTGACTTGTTTGTAGGCCAGAAGGATTCTTGAAGGAGATCATGGCTCGCCTGCCGCAGAAATTGATGAGGAAGACAAAGTACGTGCTAATTTGTGCCCCCAAATAGTGCTTTCTAAACAAGATATTAAATGATTTTAATAGCTTTTACCTTAATGTTTGAGAGCAAAGTGTATTATCAAGTGTTCTTTCTCCTGACAAACCTTTATTTTCTTTTAAAAACAAAACTGTCTAAAATAATTGTTTTTATTAGATAATGACTTATTAATTTTTATGATAGACTTATGATATGCCTTTTTAAAATGTACTGTCTCCTTCGGTATTTGTGTCAAAGCAAAACATTCATTTAGTTTTAATATTTAATATTGTGAGGTAGTTTTATGAGAACTTGAAAAAATCTAAATTTGAAGTAGTGCAATATAAAAGTACTAACAAAGTTTCACTTTGTCAACAAATTGAAAAAAGAAATTAATTACTCAATATTTTTGTGGCTAGGACAAGGATGAGACTGAAACAGTGAAGCAGACTCAAACACCTGAAGAGTATGGTGGTGACGGTCCCAAAAACGTGAGATCTGATATCTCCGACCAAGAGGAAGATGAAGAAAGTGAAGAATGCCCAGTGTCTATTAGTAAGTTTCAAGGCTTCGTGCTCGGTTCATGCACTTGTTCCTTGTAGGTCTGTCATTGAAGCACCGTGGTGGGTGGAATGGATATGGAATTAGGTGTCTCACATCTCTGCATCTGAACTGCAGTGCGGTCCTGACCGAGTGACTTGTCCTTTCTGCACCACGGTTTTTTCTAGCACTTACTGTTTTGAAGATTTCCAATGTTGCATGTAAAGCACTTGCACAGTACAGAAAGTCAGTAAATTGTAGCTATTAAGTACTGAGAATTTACGTAAAGATTGTGTTAATCCATGTAGATTTGTCCAAAGCTGAAACCCAAGCATTGACTAACTATGGAAGTGGAGAAGATGAGAATGAAGATGAAGAAATAGAAGAATTCGAGGAGGGACCTGTCGATGTTCAGACTTCACTTCAGGCTAACACTGAAACTACAGAAGAAAACGAACACAATGATCAGGTATTCCAGTGTCGACGACATACCTCCACCGTCCTGTTTCATGCTACTGAAAGCGGATCCTTTTTAAAGATGTCGAAATTTACAGCTTCCTCGTTTGTATTTTCATGAATACAGATTTTTAAATATCCTTATTGAAATCTGAAACACTGTTTCTGTATTCAGCAATGTTTAAAGCACTGTATTTTCTGCCCTGGCTGGTGTGGCTCAGTGAACAGAGCATTGGCCTGCGAACCAAAGGGTTGCTGGTTCAATTCCCAGTCAGGGCACATGCCTGGGTTGCAGGCCAGGTCCCCAACAAGGGGCATGCTAGAGGCAACCACACATTGATGTTTCTCTCCGTCTCTTTCTCTCTCCCTTTCCTTCTGTCTAAAATAAATAAAAAGGAAAAAAAGCACTATATATTTTTTTTTGTAACAAGTCCTAAAATTTATGAGATTACTTCAGAAGGTCTAGATTTCTAATTTATATTTTTTCTAGTCACCATGGAAATAGTATGTAACAAAATAAAATTATTCCTTTTACTACCTCTGCCTCATCCTGCCTCAGAGGCAACACTTGTATGTTTTTTCTGCTATTTACCTCTGTATTTTTGAATAGTATGCATCTGTGCATATTCTGAAAAATAAATTAAACAGTAGAATCTATAATATACCAGTTCTGTGTAGTATTTTGAAATTCTTTAAGATGAGGAAACCTTTTTACTTAGTCATCCTGAAACTGCAATCATAGTCACAGCCTCTTTGAAACACTTTTAAAAGATAGTTTTACATTCATTTGTATGAAGGTCTCAGGCTGGACAAAAGCCACATACTAGTAATCTCCTGTCTAGTGACCATATGTATTAGGCCTTGCTACTGAGACATTTCTTTTTCCTTCTAGGTTCTACAACAGGAGTTTGAAAAATCAGCAGAAAGCAAAAATATCACATCAGAACAAGAAACCACTACTAAAGAAGGTAAGACATCTAAATAGGTTATTCAATTTTAACATAATCTAAAGTGCCTTTTATGTGCGTAAAAATTAAATTCTTAGCTAACGTAAGTTTGAAGGAATTTTTTGACCTAATGTGTGCCCTTTCTCCCCCTAAAAACATTGTAGAAAACACAGGGCTTTGTTTTCTGCAAAGAGTCATTACAGAAAAGTTGACATACTTAAACACAGAAAATTCTGTAAGGTGTAGACATCCTTAGATAGAAACGTGGGTTATTTTTTAAAATACTTATTTGTACTTCTCAGCCCTGGCTGGTGTAGCTCAGAGGATTGAGCGCGGGCTGGGAACCAAGCAGTCCTGGTTCGATTCCCAATCAGGGCACATGCCTGGGTTGCGGGCCGGGTCCCCGTGAGGGCCATGTGAGAGCAACCATACATTGCTGTTTCTCTCCCTCTCTGTCTCCCTCCTTTTCCCCTCTCTCTAGAAATAAATAAATTAAAAAAAAAATACTTATTTGTACTTCTCAAAATCCTGCTTTATGTGAATTTTAGGGGGTTAATTTTTAAAACATCCCCACACAAATCAATTAATTAAATTTGGAAACTGTTGATAAGGAAAATTTATAGTTGATTTTTTGGAGGGGTGTTAAATAGCCTGTGTACGCTGGTTTAATATTGCCCTCATTTGGTGTAACAAAATTTTAACAGCTGTTGCATTACACTCATGTTAAGTCAGACTTCCCTTCGATGACAGGTGACAAGGACAGCGCTCCCGTGAAACCACGTTACCTCAACATCTTGGAAAATGAGCGGCCTCTGAATAGCGCTGTCCAGAAGGACTTGCCCACGACCACCGATTCCTCTAAACAGCCCAGCACTCTGCCCTTGCCTTTAACTGAGGCTGACACGCTGGTGCCCAGAGTCAAAGAAATTAAATCTGCTCAGGAAACTCCCGAGAGCTCCCTGGCTGGAAGTTCTGACACCGACTCCCCCGTGCTAGTGAATGACTATGTATGTATCATCACCTTTCTGAGTATTTCTGCATGTCGATTTCTGTGCATGTTTATTTTCAGGGTAGCAGTGTCAGCATGTACATACAACTCTGCTTTGTGTTTAGGTTGAGAAACTGTCAGATTATTTTTCTCTCTCATTCAAACTTATTTTAAACTTGAACAGAAGGGTAATAGGAAATTAAGGTGACTATCTCAAAACCTAAAAGCTATTCTTATTATAATTTTGAGAACCGAAGTGATGAGTTTTGCTGCGACCAGCGCCGAGTGGAGGTCCCAGAGTGGGGGCGACGGGAGATTAAGAAAGACACAACACAGACAGTTTAAAGAAAAGCGGGGGCCAAGTGGGACATTGTCCTCTGATGGAGAGACAGTGACCCTGAACATGGTCTCCGTGTTTATTTTATAGGGGTTGGTTAGATAGAGCTCAAGGACATTTTGCAAACTTAGGGAGACAATGCGGGCACAGGTTGTTCCATTCCCAGGCTATCTAAGTGATACATAATGTCTTCTGCAAAAGTTACAGTTGAACTCAGCTGAAGCTTACAGTTCTCTGTTCCCTTCTCAACCCCTGCGAGTTCCGGCTGTTGTCACTGCCGGCTTGGATCCGCCTTGCGGGTGCAAGCAGTCAAGTGCGGCCTTGCCAAGCACTCGGATTTAGTTTTGACACCAGTCTTCCCCGTCCACCACAGAGGTTTAGGTGGCGGCTAGAGAGAGTTCATTTCAAATTCAGACCTGAAGGATAACGATACTTGAATCATCATTACTTCCTTATACATGCTTTCTCAACTGAATTTCTCAAATTTAGGATACTTCATAAGTCTTTGATAAACCTGAAAGACTTTGGGATGGGAAATAAAATAATTTGACAGCAATAGAGTATCACTATATACTAAATGACATAAAAATGCTAGAAAATATGCTACCAAATCTGGACCTTTGTATCAATTTAATTCTATAGCAAGCAGGTTATTTTTGGGGTCTTTGGATAGTATGTGTTTTATTTACTTTGTCTTATCAGCAAAAATGAAGAGATTTATAACATTGTACTCTTAGGTCTAAAGAATGTGTTTCACATATTTTTAAGTTAACATCAGTTTTCTTCTTAAAGATATATTTACCACTATGATTTTATAATTTTTCAGAAAGGGGGCTTATAATGTTTCAAAAACATTAGTAAAAAGAGTAATTCTTAATTCTTAACTGTTTTATTTGCTTCGCTATCAGTAAAATTATGCACTTAAAATTCTTATTAAGTTACCTGTTAGATTTATTCTTATAATCATTTGATGAGTATGTAGAATTGCTGAATGGAAGCGTTGTAGTGAAGTTAACTTGAAGTTGGAGTGTAGAGGGTCTTGAATTTGAATTTCGGCCAGGACACTCCTGAATGTTTTAGCATAAGAAAGTGAAATGTCTGCAGTCCTGGGCCGTGAAGATGAGTCGTGTGACTGTACGGAATCTGTGGTCGGGGAGACTCCATCGTCATGTAAATACAGAGTAGGAGCTAAATGAGAGACAGGGAAGAAATACTTCAAGAAAAACCTACAGTTTACACTTGGATAACAGTAGGATGATGGTGCTATTAAAAATCAGAAAGGAGAACTAAGAATAAAAGAATTCAAGTTTCAGAAAAATACAGTATGAGGTGATCGCAAACAAGAGGACTAAATTCATGCCTCATCTCTTCGACCCTGCACAGAGTTGATACTGAAAGTCTGAATGTTCACTTAGATTCTGTTGGACGTGGCCTTCCTGTTTTCTGTCAACACGTCAGGAAACAAGAGTTGTTCTTCTCATTATTTTGGCCCAAAACGTAGCTACTTTTTCTCCCTTTCACTTGTATAAACTGGCCCTTTGTTTTATAAGATGAGAACAGAAAGCACAGTGTTTCCCGTACAGCACGTGTGTGGCCCTTTCCGTGACCTGGGTTGCTGGTTTCGCGTGGAGCTCGACTGTCTCAGGGCACTAAATATGGTAGAGTTACTGGTGTGTGCTTAGAAGAGTCCGCTTTTGTCTCTGGCGTGGATGACTGGTTTAAATCTGGGATTGCTTTCCTTAAACAATTTGTTTATCTTACAGGAAGCAGAATCTGGTAATATAAGTCAGAAATCTGATGAAGAAGACTTTGTGAAAGTTGAAGATTTACCACTTAAACTGACAATATATTCAGAGGTATTTGGCTCTCTTTAATTTAAACTTGCCTTTATATAATAAATATTGTTAAGATGAAAATGATTTTTTTTTTCATCATTCTAAAGGCAGATCTAAGGAAGAAAATGGTACAAGAAGAACAGAAAAACCATTTATCTGCTGAAATATTATGTGAAATGCAGACTGAAGAATTAGCTGGGAATTCTCAGAAACTGAAAGAACCTGGTATGAATGATCAGTTTTAACAATATATTGAAAAAGTATTCATTCTTATACCATCATTTTTTTTAATGTACTACAATTACCTGGAAGATTTAAGCCATATATTGGAAAGGAAACATAATTCTGTAAAATTTTTAGTTCAGTTTTCTAATTTATAAAATGGTATTATCAGATAATTTCTTCTATTTTAAAAATCTGTAGTTTTAGCTAAGTTGTATATGCACATGGTTTAAGAAAGGAAGGTACAAAAGAGTTCATGATAATTGGCAAGACCCCATTTCTTTTCATTACTGGGTTTTAGTTCTGTTCGAGGAGACCCTCTATCTCAAAATCAAGCTCTCAAAAGTTTTCTTAATTAAAAAAATTCAGGTAGTAGTTTTCATCTTCTAAATGAAAAGTGAGTATTTAGACCTTCCTTTCCTTTCAGTGTTCATATTATTTTTGGTTTTCTCTTTGTTGCCTTTGTTATTTTCAGTACATACTTCCTTGCATATTTGCTAGTTTTGTCAACTCTGGTCATTATCCAACTCCTCCTTCCCTCCTTTGCCTTCTCTGTTCAGTTTTCTTCACATTCTTACCTTTTTAAGGTTATGAAAAAAAACCCACATTTTGTTTTTGTTATATAATAGTTAAAACTTGTCTACTTTTCTGAAGGTGGCTCTATGTAAATACGATTCAGTACAGAGCCAAGTGATAGTCCCAGGTTTCCCTTTTTGTGGGTCTGATGGCACACCCCCGGGGCCACTCAGAGGAGAGCATTTCTTGCGTCAGGGTCCAAAGATTTTTTGTTATTGTCTGTCAATTCAGCCGCTGACTAAAGTCATGTAAGATTTTTTCCTGGAAATGAGGTGAAGGGAAGGCGGGCCAAGTGTCAGACCGGCAGTGAGCTTCCCAGTCTTCAGCCTGGTCCTGCGCGGCAGCGTCCAGGCTGTGGCTTCCCCCCGACCCCCTATGCGCGCAGCATCCGCTCCTCTCTCAGAACCTCCCTTCTTTTGTTGGCCTGGATGTGCTCGGTTTTATAGTTCTTTCTGCTCCCAGTGGGTGTTTTGTCACGTGTGTTATCAGGGCTTCTTGTGGCAAACTGAGTTAGAATTTCCTTGTAATAACTTTGCATTAAAAGTGAATGCTTTAACTAATGAACACAAAAATATTTACATTCTAGTAATATCTTATAAGATGTTAATTATTCTGTTTTTCAGAAACAGTGGGAGCCCAGAGCACATGAATATCTTCAGAGGCTCATCTAACTCTCTTTACATAGTCAATGCATATATGGAAATGGTTCTAAATAAACATCTGTTTTGATCTGTATAAAAATGTAAATTAGTTTGACACTGCATTTTTGATAAGTGTGCGAATTTCTGCCCATGGCAGTTTAAAACATAAGAAACTAAATTGGGGAATGATTCAAGCCTTGATACACTGTGGGATTTTTTTTTTCTTTTTTCTTTCTTTCACTCCCCTTCCCCCCATTGTGGTGTTTGGTAGTGTTGCATTTAAAATGTAGTTTTCAATAAAGTTTGGACTTACCTGTAAAGTATCTTTTTTGGAAATTATGTTAAAGTCTATACAGCAAGTCACTGTTCTACGTAATTAGGCTGTTCAAAGAAGAGCAGTGGTCGAGAGAGACGTACACTGTTTTTTTCTAAATATTTTCTTGTTTACGCTGTTACAGTTGTCCCATTTTCCCCTTTTTGTTACAAAGTCTGGCCGTCACACCAGGCTTCCGAATGCCAGTGTTACTGCTGTCGGCCCGGCGTGCTGTTAGAGGTCTCGTGTCCCGTTCCTGTCCCTAAGACTGGGGCAGACTGGAAAGGCTTCCGGGGTGTCGAGAAGCCAATACAGAATAGAAACAGTCTGTTCAGATTGGAGAAGAAGTTTAGAACACATGTCTTAGTACCGATTAGACATTTTCCAGAATTTCAATTCCTATCTGTGCTGCCTCCATTTAAAAAAAAAATAAAAAATAAGTTTTATAAAAACTAGAGAGTATTTCTGCCCAGGCAAGTAACATTGTGATTAATTTGAAATGAAAAACTGAGCTCTTTCAAATAGGGACTAACAGAACTCGATTTATGTACCAGAATGCTGTAAGGTTCTGTGTGCCCTTGGATAAACTTACTGAGATGGTAGCTTACAGCCGAACTATAGCAGTTGCTTCTGTGTAGCAAGAGAGGTGAAGTACGGAATCACAAAAATCTGTGTGACTCCTTCATCACTAAGTCAGCCAGCTTTTAAAAGATGGTTACCTTTAGATCCCAAACTAGCCATCTACCCCATAAGGCTTCACAGAACCAGTTAACAGGTATTTATCCCACGTATCTTTTAAGTTTGTTAAAAGCTGACTGAAAAGAGTTTGGTTGGTATTCCTTCAAAATTCTTGCCAGCCTGATACCTCAGTATAAAACTGCAGTGTCCAATCAGGAAGTATTAAATGAACATTTTCCTCTGGGGACATTTACTGTATTGCTACTTAATTTAAAGTATATGAGATGTATATCTCCAGCTTTAACAAAACATATTCAGAAAACTCTCATTCCAGAATCAGGAATTCTTATCCAACTGGCCTGATGTCAGGGAAATTGAAACAGTAAGCTACGTTATATGTATACTTCAGTTCTGTGTTTGTTTTCTAGATTGTTCAGGAAGAGGGGCAAATCTCATTTCGGTACTCACGCCGAGCCTCTCAGGTCCTGACTCTCCGCGTGCAGATGAAAGGTCGATGCAGTGGAACAGCTGCACTGACACCCAGTCGTAGTGCTGACGCGCCGTCCCACTCGCTCGTTTGACTTACGTTATACCTGCTGTAACTGGTCTTGTGTTCTCTATTTTAGTAGGCGATTTAGTTTTAAAATACGTAGAGCTTGAGAACAAATAACTCGTTTCATGTTTTTCCCTAGAAGCTATTGCTAAAGGGTTAGGCATTAAATATTCCTGTTTGTCTTAATTTATAAGTTAAAACTTTGGTTAGAAATGGGAGGTAGGAAAGGTCAGAGGAGTGAGAGAGAACCCTACACAGGTCGAGGTAATGCCTGAATTAGTGCGCTCACCAGACTGTGCCAGGTACCCTTTGTATTTTGTAACATTTCACTTTGAGTAAATGCTTTTTCACTGCTAATAAATGGCTATCCTGCATATGACCCTGAATTGCATTTTCATTTATATTACCATACTCATTTATGCCTTATAATTTATTGGAGAATTGTGGCTTATTTGACTTTTAGCCGTAAAAAAGAAATCAAGAGATGAAAAATAATCACATATCAACTATCTAGAGAGATTTATTAAACTTGAGACCGTTTTTCTTACAGTGCAGTCTTCCTCTACTATTTCTTAATTGTATCTACCTTATATACTATGTGGAGAACAGTCTCGTATTTACTCAAAATTAGACCGGTGTGTTTCTGGCTTATTGCTGAACTTTCTTTAATATAAGCAGGTCACTCTGCATCTGTCAAAGAAATGATTGGCTCTGGGTTTCATTTATTTCACCATGCAGATGTGGGTACCTGGGCACCTTGCCTGGAAGAGCCAGCATTTCCTGTTGTGCTCGCTGCACAACTCTGATTGTGACTCCCGTGCCCCGTCTTCACAGGCTGGCTCCGCACGCGCGGTGCTGCTTCCGGCGGGCTCATGTTCTGTTAAGGCACAGAGGGAAATCCTCTGCTTATAAATGACTTTTATTTGTGTATAAAAAGAGTTTTAGTCATTTTATCAGTTCATTTCATCTGTCCAGTCTCAAATATCCACAACAAAAACTTTGGGCCAGCAGTTGACAGTGCTGTTGACTTGGTTATTTGGAGAGCTGATCCCAACATAAGGTTTCAGAACCACAGAGTTCTCTCTTATGTAATGTTCTTTCATTAAGACTTCTACATGTGGTTGGTGATCCTGATATTTAGGTCTGTCAAATCACACGTGATTAAAATAAATGATATTTGTAAATGTTGTCATACTGCAAGAACTCCTCACCCTTAATGAACTGAATCTCCCAGAGTATAGCAGCCTGGTGACCAGATGACGTCACGAAAAGACTTTGAAAATAGGACGTGCTGTACCAGTTCACTGTAGCAGTACTCAGCGTTTGCGTGAAACCTCTCTCAGTGCGACTGCGGACACAGACGTTGCTGCTTCGCCTGCTGGGTATTCATGTTTTTCTAGAAGGGGAGTGTGGGCTTAGTCTGTCCAATGAAATAGTGTTCGTGCAAAGGCTTTGGTGATGGGCGCTGCGCAGTGTACCTGTGCATCACGTATGTGTCCATGCTGGAGAAAAGCGGTCTACCACACCTGCTTCTGTATGTGTTTTGCTTAACAGACATTCTTTTCTAACATGTCCTGGCTCTATACCCTTTTTTACCTAAGGAGGCAAAGTCTCGAGAACCCTCATTAGAGTGAATTGTAGATGTGGAGTTTTCCAGTTTCACTTCTACCACTCTAGTTGTCTTCTATTTTATTTTCTCTCCTTTTTCATTTTCTCATTATCCCCACACACCCCCAAAACGTTTGCCATAGATAGAGTAATGGAGTTTAAGTAGGCTACAAAATTGGCATTTCAGGTAGCTCTTTGGGTTGTATCGCTCTGTTTCCCTGCGGACTGTGGTAACATAGGGTTGCCCCCTGTTCCTCCTCCTCCTCTCTGTAGTCCACTACCGCCAGCTGTCAAGTTCAGATTACATAGGGGTTCAGCAGATTAATTTCTAATAACCCTTTTCTGTGCTCCATCCCTGAATTCTGTCGTATTTGAGTAAAAGTTCTGATAATAGCTAGAAAAATAAGGCATATTTCAGAATGTAAATGTTTTCTAATGCAGTGTCAGGGGTCATCTTAGACTTTCACCTAGAAAATTTCTATACCTTCTCCTGGATTGTCAGGATTCAAAAGCTCAGCTTATACAACACTGTGCACTTCAGCTTTTTTTCATATAAACATTAGCATTCATTTGACTACATCAGAGCCCTTCTGTTCTTTGGCTTACAGCTCTTTCCCAGGTACTGTTTGGGCAGCATTATAATAAAGCACAGGGAGCGTTACTATGGCAGCTGGAGACGGGATGCGCAGCACATACTGGCGCTGCCCTGGCCATGGCCAGGAGGCTCTGTTGGCTGGAGCGTTGTTCCAGATACTAAAACAGCGGCGGGTTTGCTTTCCGGTCAGGGCACATACCTAGGTTGCAGGTTTGACCGCCTGATAGGGCGTGTACAGGAGGCAGCTGATGTTTCTCTCTCTCTCCCCTTCCTTCCTTCCCTCGCCTCCCTCTCTCCCTGAAATCAATAAAACATATCCTCAGGTGAGGATTTTAAAAAAACACATAGTGATGCTATTTAACCCCCTCTGCTCCTCATTTTCGTATCTGCAAAGTGAAAGAATTGGCCTGGATCCAACAATGCTTTTAGTATTTACATTTTATCAAATGGTAATTAGCTGTATCTTTCAAGGGAAGATTTACAAAAAGAATTAAAAATGGAAATCAGTGAGTAACTGTACAAATAATTGTCAGTGTTTATTGAAGTCACTAAACAAGAAAGTGCTGGAAATGTGTAATCTATTTCATGACTAAATTGGATTAGGATTAAATTAGGATCAGTGTGACCTCAATTTTGGTCAGTCATCTCATGATTTGCGAGGCTCTGGCCATTCCCTGGGCTGGTGGCATAGCCTAAAACAATGCGACCTCGCTGCTTTTCAGTCGAGGTCCTTCTGGGGCACGTTCCTCAGTCCGTACTGCACAGCGTGGGAGAAGGGAGCTCTTCAGAGTAGCATTTTTCTTCCTGCTGCCTCTAGGCCAGTGATTTTCAACCCATGTACCACAATTTTTAAAATACGCAATACCTGACTTTAGTATGGTATTAGTATGTACTTCTCTTTTCCCTTGGACTCTCAAATTTAAAAATGACAACAGCCAACACAGTAGCCGTCTGGTGTGAACGCTCTGTGTTGAAACATAAATACATAGGTCATATAACACATTTGCCTCTTACTGGTCATGGCGCATAATAAGGTTGCATCTGATTGGTTAATTTTTGGTACCAGAAATACTTATATGCGGGTATGGGCACCTGATCTTTAAAAGTCACTTTGGAGCAAAAAGGGTAGGTAATTACTATTATTTTGAATTAATCAAAATTGTATGTATTTTTTGTCAGATTTGGTGAAAAACACATTTTTGGTGTGCTGCAGAATTTTAGCAATCCGTTAGGAGTGCCATAGATGACAAAGGGTGAAAAGCACCGCTGTGGGCTTTGTAAAACCCAAGGCAGCCCCACCCCGACCTTCAGTGCTGTTCCAGCATCTCCCAGCCTTGGGATCCTGGTGAGATTCAAGACATTCACATGACGGTGTAGTCATACTCTGTTCAGAGTTAAATGTTGGAGTTCCTCGAGGTCTAACCTGTGGATCTGTCAGGAAAAGCTGCCTTTGAACACCTGCACACGGGCCGCTAACAGTGCGTTACAAAGTGGAAAGGATTGGTCATGAAAACTAGCCGTTTAGTCGTGCGCTGAATAAGCCACCTGTACACCACTTGTAATTTAACTCGGACATGTTCGGCTTTGATTTTCCCATGATAATCCCCACCCTGAAACCAACACGCAGGCACACATGTCAGCGTACGAGACTGCTGACGCTGCTTTCAGTGACTTTTATTCAATGTCATGCATACAACTGATACGGAAATGAAGTGGATACAACCATGCCCGCTGGCGTGCATTTCATTGTGAGTTAGAAAAGTTAACAAGTTCTGTTAGCATTTTTCATAAATGTATTTATTGATTTCTGAAAAAACATTTTTAGTAACTGAACTTAAGTTTTTAAAAAATACATATTGATCAGAAGAACTATTAAGTGGGTGATAGTAGGAAAGTTTCAAACAATGGGTTCATCTCCCATTCTCCACAAGCTTGACCTGCTTAGTATGAATTCACGGAACCTGGAGCTCAGATTTTGAAGGTAACTTCCTGGGGTTTCTGGGAGGTAGGGTGCTTCTGCAAAAGGGAAACACTTCCGCTCTGTGTCAAACACTGCCCTGCATGCTGATTGCATCATGAAGCCCCAAAGGTACTTCCACTGAGAGGGGCCCAGGTATTGCCCATTCAGACATAATACAGTTGGGTGTCTCATCTCCGTCCCGTCAAAGTTGGTGAAATGACATTGCTGTCAAAACAGCAAAGACGATTGTACAGAAAAATTTACAAACATGTAGATAAAAGTGAAAAACAATGTGGACTATTTACTGTAACTATTATACAGATGTACAGAATTCAGTGCCCACAGAGACTTTGCTTTATTCCATGGAAGTGGGTCCCACAATATTTGCTCATCCCCATGAAACTTGGCAAATTCTGAACGATTCTTGTACTTCACTTACATGAGAACAATCAACTGTTTATGCACAAATAGCCTGCGAAGTGTAAACACCGGGACGAACAAGCCCATGCCTTAGAGGGGCCCTGCCCCGAGTCTCGGTTGTCGGTCAGCGGTCGGGCGGCTGCACGAACGGCCACGGGAGAGCTCCCACCTTGTCACAGCACGTTCTGTAGGCCAGGTGCTTGCTCACCAACCTATACAGGGGTCTGGGCAGTCCCGCAGGTAAGTTTCAAATTGACCTTTGGTAACGTCCATCAAGGTTGTGAACACGGTCAGCTGAAACAACAGTTGGTTTCACTTTAAGGATGTTTTCAATTCTAAGATGTCCTGATTCATATTAATATTTATTATGTAACTGCTTTGTGAAGTCACCTAATATTAAATAATATATAATATTACATTCTAAAAACATAAGTTATATAAAGATCCCAGTAAATAATAAGTTAATGATAAAAACAATTGATTGCAATAAACTTATTCCAGGTTGAACGTATAAATATGCTTGGGAGAGAACCTTCAGTTCTTTACAAGGTCTCGTTCCAGAGCAGCCACTGCGTCACTGCCAGTGCTGTCGGGCTGGCCTGACCTTCCATTTATGATTTGTCATGTAGTCATGTAAAGCTCAACGTGTGTGGAGTGCGAACAGTTCTGCTCTGGCTGTCCTCACTTTTAAAGTGTATACAGTGGGGACACTATGCAGCACGCAGATCACAAGGCGCACAGAATCTGTAAATAACCACCGTGAGCTCCCCCCACGAACGGGAGGTGGGCAAAGCAAGAAGTACGGCAGGGTGAGCGGGCTTAAGGAAAGCTGCCTTCAGGAGCCAGGCTCTGATCGGAAGGCTCCCAGCAGGAGGAATCTGTTCTGGCCGAGGTGAAGGAGGCGTGCTGATGCTGTGGGGGTGGAGGGGGGGAGGACCAAAGAAGAGAACCAAGGGAAAAATCATGGTGTGTGTGTCCAGAATACATGGGCGGGGGACGGGGGGTGGGCAATATTAGCAAATTGGATGCTTAGGAAACTTGGTGCATTTTTTAGCTATACTGTGAGGAAAGATAAAATATGTAATAAAATTAAAGGGAAACACTAATCCACCAAGACACAAAGCTCTGTCTTAAAAATGGCTTTCAGATTTTGGGAGGGGGGGGGTCAAGTTTTAGGTGTGTGTAGTGTATGGCGTAAGATTTCTGATTGGGAGAAGTGAAGACTAAAGTGCTACAGTTATTTCAATGCCATGTTAAGTAAAACTTGGAACAATACTTTGATCAAATTGGACATCCAAGTCACAGTGGTCCTTTTCTTTGTCACATCCCAGCAGTTACTATTTTAGTCACACAAGAACAGTTTTAAAATCAGCCTTAAGCTGAACATGACTAGCTCTGATTTCTCCCAGGATAATGGGGAGCTAAAACACAGGAAGAAGTTCTTTCCCTAAAAGCAAATA
Source organism: Micronycteris hirsuta (assembly GCA_004026765.1). Classification (NCBI taxonomy): domain Eukaryota; kingdom Metazoa; phylum Chordata; class Mammalia; order Chiroptera; family Phyllostomidae; genus Micronycteris; species Micronycteris hirsuta. The sequence goes on from PVJI01000211.1 coordinate 301,390, forward strand.
CATGTATATATTTTTAAGCCCTGGCCAGGAGCTCAGCTGGGTAGAGCATCGTCCGGACATGCCAAGGTTGCAGGTTGGATCCCGGGTCAGGGCACATACAAGAATCAACCAATGAATGCATACATTAAGTGGAACAGCAGATTGTTATCTGTCTGTCTCCCTCCCTCCCCTTCTCTCTCTAAAATCAATCAATATAAATTTTAAATACCTTGTTGAGGACAGGCTTTGTTGACAGGATATCATATATGGTTGGTAATGAGATATTCTAAAACACAGAAACAGTTTGTTCAGCACCTTAAATACAGACGTCAACAGCCCTATTCACACAAATGGGTCAGAAACCAGAATATTCTTCCACCGACCTCCCCCTAACTCCGGAAATGAAGTCCCCTTGGGGTCACTGTAAGAAGCAGAAGTAATGGTTCTAATGTGTCACTTTTTCTTTCTGATTCTTCCCTTTAATTCTTGCCTGTTTGTCATTCAACTTCACCGAGTGGTGTCCAGAATTAGAATAAAAAACTTAAGTACAGCAAAATTCTCTTCAAATTAAAAACAAAACAAAAACTCAGTGGGGACTTTCCCTTGATACTAGATAAGACGAGGTTTGTAAATTCCATAAAAGCCAAAAAAAAAAAAAATGCCAGAACTAACATAATCTTTAATATCGCCATTTCTTGTGTTACTTACGTCTTGCGTTGTGTGGTTTAGACACGTCTTTGCAGCCGCTCTGCGGTCATCCAGGAAGAAGGGATTTTTCCAACGGTCATAATTAGTTTCTACCACATACCACCTACCCTGCTCGGGGTCGAGTCTAGAGAGAAAAAGAGACTCCTCTCAGGCCTCGCACCTTACGCCTGTACCTGCGTCAGTCCTGCCGTAGTTCCTGTTCTGCTGCGACACGGGCACTTACTCGTGCACATCCAGGCACTTTTTTCTGTCTCGTGTGATCACGCAGCCCTCCCCAGTCTTGTTGCCTCCCAGGATGAAGTATGCTGGGGCCAGTATCTTCGTTTTGATCAGTATATTCCTGGCTTCTTCATAACTACATAAAAACAGTTTTTAAAAAGCAAAAATTTTTAGTTGACATGGCATTGAAAATACTTTTAACTACGGATACTAAGTGAAAACAGACATTTGAGGATCATGTTCTTTTTTTTTTTTTTTTTAAGATTTTATTTATTTATTTTCAGAGAGAGAAGGGAGGGAGAAAGAGCAATGCATGGTTGCCTCTCACATGGCCCTCATTGGGGACCTGGCCCGCAACCCAGGCATGTGCCCCGACTGGGAATTGAACCGGGACCCTGAGGATCATGTTCTTTAAAAAGGGGTGGTTAGTAACAGCTCGGGGAGGACCAGCTCCAACTCCATGCTCATGGATTGAGATATTAATACTGTTAAAATGTCCATACTACCTAAAGTAAAGCAATTCACAAATTCAGCACAATCCCTGTCAAAATTCCAATGGCATTTTTCAAAGAGAACAAAACAATCCTAAAATTTATATGGAGCCAAAAACAAAACAAAACAAAACCCTGACTAACAAATGCAATTGCGAGAAAGAAGAACAAAGCTGTAGGGATCACACTTTCTGATTTCAAACTATATTATAAAGCTATAGTAATCAAAACAGTATGGTATTGGCATAATGGACAGACAACTCAGCGGAACAGAATAGAAAGCCCCAAAATAAACCCATACACGTACAGTCAATTAATTTACAACAAGAGAGCCAAGAATATCCAATGGGGAAAGGACAGTCTCTTCAATAAATGATGCTGGAAAACTGGATGCAAAGCCACACGCAAAACAATGAAAGTGGACCACTATCTTAAACAAAACACAAAAATCAACTCAAAATGAATTAATGACTCGAATGTAAGACCTAAAACCATAAAATTCCTAGAAGAAAATAAGTGGCAAGCTCTTTGGCATTGGTCTTGGCTATGATTTTTTTTTGGATTTGACACCAAAATCAAAGGCAACAAAAGCAAAAATAAATAAGTGGGACTACATCAAGCTAAAAAGCTTCTGCACAGCTAAGAAAACTGTCAACAAAATGAAACGAAAACCTACCAAATGGGAGAAAAGATTTGCAAATCGTGTCTGAGAAGGGGTTACTATCCATAATATATAAAGAACTCACGCAACTCAACAGCAAAAATATCCAAACAATCCTATTAAAAAATGAGCAGAGATTCTGACTAGACATTTTGCTAAAGAAGACATACAGGTGGCTACCACATACATGAAAAGGTGCTTAACACTAATCGGGAAATGCAATGTTGAGCTATAAAATAACTAAATCCTGGGGATATAATGTATAACATGGTTATTATAGTTAATAATACTGTAGTGTATATTTGAAAGTTGCTAAAAGTAAATCTTTAAAGTTCTCACAAGGAAGAAAAAAAAATTGTAACTATATGTGGTGATGGATGTTAATTAGGCTTATTGTGATCATTTTGCAATATACACAAATATCAAAACCTTTTGTATACCTTAAACTAATGTTATACATCAATTATATCAATAATTTTAAAGTAAAGGAAAATAACTATTAAATTGGATGATAATACAACCAGATTACCTTGTGCTATTTTCCAGGACTGCTCTAGTGATAAAGCCTATCCACATGGCATCTTTCTTCCCCAAAATCCACTCTATGACACCTGGAAGGGAACAGACGCACACAGGGTCACAGGACCTGGAACAGGTGAGACTACGAACCACAAGGCAGAGCCAGCTCTCCTCTTAAAATGCCTATGAAATTTCCATTTCATTTGACAACTGTCTACTCACCCATATAACCGCCATTGGTACTGAACCGCTCATTTAGGGTAAGACTAAACAGTCCCTGAGAAAAAGAAAGGAGTGAGTCAGACACTGAGCCCATCCTGTGCAGGGCCCTTTCACTGCCCTCTACATGGTCTGGACTGGTGTGTGGGGAATACAAAGATTAATCGGAACCATGATAATATCACCTGCTATTAACAGAGCTTCTTTAGAAGTCCAACGCTCTTTCACCCCTAGTGTGTGAGGTAAGTAGATGCAAAGTTATTGGCCTCCCTTTTCTAACGGAGAATCTGCAGTGCAGAGAATTCATGCCTGATGTGCCTGAGGGGCAGACCAGGCTGTTCCCCAATCCCGACATCCCGCCACATCCTCTGCCCCCAGAATGGGCTCAGGAACCTTCACTTCCTTTCTACTCCTCTCTACCATGTGAGCTCACTCCTGTGAAGGTGACAAGAGGTGCGAAGGGGTGAACAGGGCTCCGTATTTTTTTAGGTCCTCGTTTCCGTAGATTCCACCCTTCACAGAGAGTAACAGCAGGACACAGAGGTACCTGCAGCGTTACGGAACAGGAGATGCCTTACTGGTTTGAATCCCGTCAACATGCCCACGTAGCCGGCAAAGCTTGAGGCCTTGAAGACAGTTTTATTGTTTCTTTGGAAGTCCAAGTTCACTGTTAAAGGTTTTAGTGCTTCGGTTACGACCCAGGTGTTGTTATTTATATTCCACCTACAAAAGACAAACTTTAGTGACATTTCAGAACAATGATGATGCCCATGCTTTCTACTAGGTACTTTATCTAATCCCTAATGAGCAATTCTAACCAGAACTTTGTGTCAGAGGGGAACAGGGCTGGGGGGAAGGGATTAAACACAAAAACAAACAAACAACAACAACAACTCGCAGACATAACAGTACAGTGACTACCAGAGGGAAAGGGGGTGGGGGAGGTAGAAGAGGGTAAAGCGGGGTAAACAGTGATGGAAGGAGATTTGACTTGGGGTGGTGAACACCCAGTGCAATATACATATAATGTGTTATAGAATTGTACCCCTGAAACCTATGTAATTTTATTAACCAATGCCACCCCGATCCATTCAATATAAAAAAGAACTTCGCAATATAGGGGTTTTGTCCTCCACTCCCCACGTGACAGAACTGAGGCTCAGAGAGGTTAAGTCGCTCTCCCAGCACAACAGCCTACAGACAGCAAACTCCAGACTCAAATTTAGCCCCGCGTTGTAAAGCCCTGCTACATTTTTTTCCCGGAAAGATTGAGACATAAAACAGAAGGCTAGTCTTCCTTTTTTAGAGATCTTTTTTTTTTTTTTTTTAGATTTCACTTATTTATTTTTAGAGAGGGGCAGGGAAGGAGAAAGAGAGGGAGAGAAACTTCAATGTGTGGTTGCTTCTCGTGTGCCCCCTACTGGGGACCTGGCCTACAACCCAGGCATGTGCCCTGACTGGGAATCCAACCGGTGACCCTTTGGTTCTCAGGCAGGCACTCAATCCACTGAGCCACACCAGCCAGGGTTATTCTTCCTTTTAAGCAATAAACAAGACGTGCAGCTGAGCCTTCAAGCATGTTCCAGATCTCCGTTCACTAGGTACCACTCAGGTACACACTCACAAAAAACTGAGTAAGAGTGTGTCCACCTTGTCCCAAAACTAAAGAACCCACGCTCTTCGCTTGTGGTCATGCCTGAAGCATGACTGGGACCTTTTCATCAGTGTAATACAGTTTAGTCTTCTTAAGGACCGATACACACCATTTTCTTTACTTACCCAAGAAATATTCCAAAATCCATGTTTCGCCCATGTATTAAATGACCTAATTGAAAGAAAGCAAAAGAGACTCGTAGAAGCAGTTATGATAGTATGATAGATCTTAAAGCAGGACACTTCATGTTGGTTCACTGATACAACTGTTAAATCCAACAATAATTAAGCAGTATCATGATACTGTAAGTGTCAAGATCCAACTGTTCCCCTTGTCACATCAGCCAGAGCCTCCCGTAACCCCTGAGAACACAGGGCCCCAGGTAAGGTTAGAATATGGGGAAAGGACCAGTGGTCATTCTTTGGTCCACTAAGACACGGTCCTACCTAGACACAGTTATGTTAGCTTCACCTAATGTGACTTGCTTCAGGCATTGTCACCCATAGCTGGACACCTCAAGGGTTAGGTACAGGCAGACTTTATAGCAAAGTACAGGTCAAAAATAAGAGTGACTCAGGGTAAATCATCCTGTGCTTTGTACTCTGGGGATCTGCCAGGAAAAACATGGGAAAGTGATGGTGGTCTGCACGGGGTCTGTGGGCTGCGGAATGATGGCAGATTTGCCCTGGGCCTCAAGGAAGGCCGGGATCATGATGTATACAAAGGTTATGAAGCATCCTGTGCGTACTTATATCAAATCATGACGATGAGTATGAGCAGACCATGAGGAAGAACAAGCATGTGTGCAGTCCCGAAACACTTCTTCCAAGTTGTTTTGTATGCCTGAATTAAACTTTAATAGGCCTTCCAGTGGTCTTAAAATAAGGATGGTTTTCAATTTACTTTTAAAAATTTACCAAACTCCATAAAGCTGTGTGCAACACACACAAAATTCGCAAAGCAAGCTGAGACGTTACAAGCCCTAATTCCATCCACTTGGAAGACTGTTCTTCGACCCTGTGCTTCATGGTGCCCCCCACCCTGAGCACGCTCACCCTTTTTGTCCTCTGCGATTATTGAAGTACAAATGGTGAAAAACTCATAGAAAATGTTGAATGAAATAATCTCTCCTAGGAGAAAAGGCAGAAATTATTATGAATCATCGTTAATCTTTGTAATCCATTTTTCTCTTGAGATATTTATGTGGTATTGTATTCATTTGCTAGAGTGCTTTACATAATAAAGAAATTAAAGACTTACCATATAGTCTACAAATGTATGTTTTCTGTATGCTAATTATCTTTTTAGATCATTTTTGAAATCTCCTTTTAAATCATTTTTTAAAGAAGCAAAAACAAAAAAAAATCTAGCCATTTTTTGTTGACAAATACTATTGATTTTCAGAAATTCTCAATCATCTCTCTTGTAAAACCGGGGTATAGAGGCTATTTAAAATAATTCTATTGTTCAGTAGCTTAAAAAGGAAAACTTTTGGGATGGCAGAAAAAGTCTGTTTCATTAAATGCTATCAGTTGGAACTGGAATTTTAAAAACAGCTTCTAAAACATCAATACGTAAGCACACGATGAATGTGAAGACCATGAGAAACGATATGATGGAGGATGTATGAATGAATAACATGCAAGACACGCTCTCTAAAAATTAAAAATGCAGCTCAGAGAAATCAATAACCTAAATAAAAACTGAAATTTCATATATGATGTTCATGGATTGGAAAGACTCAGGATTACAATCCCACTCAAAATATCAGCTGGCTGTTTTGTCAAAGTTGACAGGCTTGTTCTAAAATTTACATGGAAATGCAAAGGGTCCAGAATGGCTAAAAGAACTCAAGAAAAACAAAGTGGGAAAACTTACACTACACAATTTAAGACTTACTATAAAGCTTTAGTGGCCGCAGTAGCATGGTACTGCTGTAAGTACACACAAATAAATAAATAAAACTTAGCCCTGGCTGGTGTGGCTCAGTGGATTGAGCGCGTGCTGGGAACCAGGCGGTCCCAGTTCGATTCCCAGTCAGGGCACATGCCTGGGTTGCAGGCCAGGTCCCCGTGAGGGCCGTGTGAGAGGCAACCATACATTGCTGTTTCTCTCCCTCTATTTCTCCCTCCCTTCCCCTCTCTCTAAAAATAAATAAAAATAAAATCTTTTAAAAAAATAAATAAATAAATAAAACTTCATAGGAAGTCCCCAACCTGAATCAGATGTACACGAGCATCTGATTGACTTCAAGAGTGCTACTGCAACTCACTGAGAGAAGGACAGCCTTTCCGAGAAATGCCCACTGTTTAGTCCACTGGATGGATATTCCACATGGGAAAAATCTGAAACTTGGCCCTTCACTCATACCATACACAAAAGTTAATTCAAGATAGATAATGTAAAGAGTAAGTGGAAAACACCTAAAAGAAAAGAGAAAAGGATATTTTCATGACCTTGGCATATGCAAAGTTTTCTTAAATGGATACGAAAAACACTACCCCTAAAATAAAATGAGGAATTGAACTTTATTAAAATTAAGAATTTTTTTTCATCAAAAGACAGTAATAAGAGAATGAAAAAGCAAGATACAGACTGGGAAAAGGTATTTGGAATACAAATTTCTGACAAAAAACTTTTATTCAGAATATATAAAGAATTTCTTCAAACAGATATGATATGGGCATAAGACTTTAACCAGCACAAAGAAGGAAGAAAAGGGTCAATTAACTGTTCAATCTCATTAGCCATCAGGGAAATGCAAATGAAACAATAATGGGATACTATAACACACTCAATAAAATGGCTCAAATAAAAAAGACTATCAAGTAGAAAAGAATCAAGTGGAGAAAATTAAAACTCTTATACTTTGCTGACTGCCAATGGATACAATCACTTTGGAAAACTGGTTGGCAGAATCTATGAGGCTAAGCATGCAGCTACCCTGTCACCCAGTATACAAGGGGGACTCAAAAAACCCTGGAATTATCTTCTGGATGGCGGGCCCCTTGTACTACAGTGTTCTAGGAACCCATCCATATCAGTGTGCCAGCTGGTGTCATTGTGAGAGGCTGCATTCAGCTTCCCTGAATTTTTTTTGAAGACTCTTTCAATACATTTGCCCATTTCATGATGGGTGATTTACGAGTGCACCTGCTCACACTGCACTGAATGTCCAGCAGTTTTTGATCAAAAACAGCATGACCCCCATGCCCGTCCTTCTGTATTCACTTGATCTCACTACGAGCCACTTTTTTATTTGTTTCCTGGATGAAAAAAGTCCTCAAAGAGAAACATTCCGTTGATGTGGAAGATGTGAAACAAAAAGTAGCAGAAGCACTAAAAGGCATCAAAATTCACAAGTCCAAAAACTGGTTTGAACAGTGGGAAAAACGTCTCAATAGGTGCACTGCACCAAATGGAGAGTACTTTGAAGGTGACTGAAGTGTAAACATGTAAGAACAAATACACAATTATTTATAAATAAATTCCATCCTGGGGTCCCCCTTGTATATCCAAGAGACATGAGTGCGCATGCCCATCAAAAGACATGTACAAGAATGTTCATACCTGTTTATTCTTAATACCCCAAATCTGGAACAACCCCAATGTCCTGTTCACACAATAGGCAAAGCAACCGGACAACAGCGCGTGCTGCTCAGTTCCATCTGCAAGCGTTCAAGAGGCAAAACTAATGGAGGTGAAGCCAGAACAGCGGCCACCCGGGGAGGCGGTACTGCCTACAAAGGGGTATGATGGAACATTCTGGATGGCTGGAATTCTCTGTGTGTTGATCTGAGTTGCAATTACATGCATGTAAGTGTTTTTAAAATTCTATTAGCCGTATCCTTAAGATCTGTGCACTTCACCGTAGGTATACCACACCGCAATAGAAAAAACTTTAAGTGCTTTATTAAACTCTTTAAAAGCTGAGAAATGAACTTTACCTAAAGGTATGCCAGTAACATCTGCAATCCCCTTCATTTCCTCCTCATAGGGGCCAGGAAAGTTGCCGAGTAGACCAGGCTGAAAACCAAACAAATGAACAATCAGTCAGCCTCAAGCGCTGCTTTGAGATCTGGTTCTTTTACATAGAACATGTTCTAGAGATTGCTGTCTCAAAGGTGATCTTATTTTTAAGACACTTCTATCTACATCATGTATTTTTAAAAGAGCTATGTATACTCGCTCTAACTCTTGCGTCCGTACCCTTACGCTCATCTGCCCTCCGGTATAATGCGGAGACTGTGCGTCTCCGATTGTTTCTATTTCACCCCCTTCTCCAGAGCCAGGGGACAGGAACAGCGCCCCCTGGAAGCCCTTCTATGACCCGCAACAGGAGCACCACTAGAACCCTCCCCACCTCTCTACTCAAACCCAGCCTTTCGCCAATGGCACTTCACCCTCATTACTGGTTTCCTTCCCACCCACAGCAAAAACCTGTATCTAGTCACTCACAAAAACTTCTGTTTTGGTTAATATATGATCATCGGCTGAGCTGCTACATGCACGCTGTTAGCAAATAGTAAACGCAGGAGCAACTTCAATGGTGGACACCATACTTTCATCCTTAACTGCAACTATTCACTAACAATGAGATCAAAATTTAAGCTCACAGAGCCTCTGGCTAAGATAATACGTTTAAAATTTACAAGTCTCATTGCTCACCAGTTTGCTATTTGTATGGATGGTGGCCTACGGCAGCACACACGTGGACTATTCCCTCCAATGTAATGCACAAAAAGGACTCACTGGCATGCATTCACCACTTACTACACCCAGACATTGCGCTTTGCCTGCAGCATGTCAGGTAGTCCTCACGACCACCACACACTGTGTGTCTCAGTAAACTCTCCCGGAGGAGAAAGCTGACGTTTCGTGAGCTAAGAAACTTGTACAAGGACGTGCAGCTAGAACGTGGCTGACCCAACCGTAAAATGTTTCAAGAACAAACACCCCCATGTTTGATTACAAAGCCTGCACCCCATGTATGCTGCCCCCTGCTGGCACGCAGAGGAATGGACGGGGGCACGTGGGGCATGCGGGGGAAGGAAATGCCGCACTCCCAGATGAAATGCATATTTTTCCCATTGCTCTGTAGAATTGTCAAGACTTTTAAAAAAACATTAAAGAGCAGCGGACTGCCACAATGTGCCATCCACTTTATGTCCTGTTACTCTGAAGGGACTAAGCCCCAGAGCTCTCAGTCCCTCTGAAGTCAGCAGTGGTCTAGAATAAACAGTCGTGTCCAAGCTCCTTACGAGAGGTTGTAAAATTATGCCTTTAAGTAAATACCAGAGGTTTTTCTGAACTGCGTGTGTTTAAAACTGATTATACAAAATAATATTTCTTACCAACTTTTGATCCACGATCTGCATAATTTTTCCACTTGGAACAAAAGCATTTGCTATATCCTTCAGGGAATTCACGATAATCTTTAGCTGTAAAATTAATTAATTAATCACTTAATAAGAAACAGAAAGAAGTACTGACATTTATGATTAATACTGGTATAATGAAAACAGATGCAGACCTTTTGATTTATTCGTATGTAGCGAAATAAAATAGGGTGACATTGGAAAATATTTTCAGTTAAGTATAAACACAACACATCTTTGACATGACATGTGATCAACCACTTAGAGGAAGGCAGATGAGACAGAGAGATAGAAGCAAAGGCAAAGGCCAGTGAAAAGGGCAAGAAGCAACAGACCAGGAACAGCATCTTCTCCTCTGCTATTGGTTACTGGAAATGACAGAAAAGAATCCAAAGCTCATTCTTAAAATGCTTGGTGTGTAATTTCACGAAGTAAGTGTTCATGTATAAGTGTGATTACAGTCAGTGACGTCAGAAAGAGAAGAGGTAAGAATCACAGCTTACCGATGACGCCTTGTCAGTGAGCAAATCATGCCATCTCTTGTAGGGCGGTAAGTCAAGATTTATGGTGTACCACGGGACTGGCCCCCGGTAGCTGTAATGAGAGGTGTGGCATCTTGAAATATTCAAAGCAATTTTAATGGGCATTAGGTAGTTATATGAATATGGACATGTTAGAGATATATTCCTTTTTTTTCCGTTACCATTTAGTCCCCTTATAAGAGCTATATTCTTAGTAACAATATAGAAGTTAGTCTTCAAACGAAAACGTGCAAGCGCTCATTTCCCAGTGCTTCTGTCCTACATTGTAAATGATCATAAGCAGTCTCAGAACTCTTAGAAGAGATTATACATAGTGAAACGCCAATGTGACCTGGTGATATGCGAAAGAATCAATTTGGGTTCCAGAGTTACATGTAACCTGATTATCACTGCTAGCAAATACCTTTTTTCCTCCTAAATTTCTGCAAACGTTTAGTCTAAGCTTGGGAACTTCACTAACTGGTTTCCCAGTCAGAACTTCCTCTTACGCAGTCTGGTGCTAGTGCCGAACCACTGTGGGCTTTAGTAAGGTCATCCTTGAGGACCAGAGTGGCAGCAGTTATTAGCTTCCCGTGAACTCAGCCACCTTACTCCCCCAACTATGCTTCTCCCTTCTCATTCTTCTGCCGTAAATCCAAGGCTGAGCACTGTGGGGTCACACCCATTCTCCAAACAGCAGTTCCTGCTGAGGAGACAGCACTGCCCACACCCTTCCGTTATCAATGGACCTGGGCCATATTTCCTTCTGGTGGATGAACTCTACACCTATCCTGTCTCTATGAATGTGTTACCTTCTGGCAATTGTTACTACACTCAAACGGCCTCTGAGGGTGTGCCATTCAGTGATTTATCAGCTTGAAACTATGCCTAAGATACAGAGAATAGACCGACAGCTGTCAGAGGCGAGGAGTACTGGGTAAAAAAGGTGACAGGATTAAGCAAAAAACACACAAAAAAACCCAAAAACCCCCAAACAACCCTCATAGACACAGACAACAGTATAGTGATTACCAGAAGAAAAGGGGGTGGGGGAGGTATCAGAGCGGAAAGGGGGACAAATGGTGATGGAAGGAGACTAGATTTGGGGTGGTGAACACAATACCATATGTAGATGATGTATTACAGAATCGTACGCCTGCAACTTATGTGATTTTATCAACCATTGTCACCCCAATAAATTTTTTTAAAAAACTATGCCAAAAATAGCCAGCGTTTGCTCCAGAAAAGCACAGGTTGTACTCCAGGGTATGCAGCATTACCAGGCTATTAAATTTTTTTAAAATATTTTATTGATTATGCTATTATAGTTGTCCCATTTCCCCCCTTTCTTCCCCTCCACCCCCACCCCCCCATTCCCCGCCCTTTAGTTTTTGTCCATAGGTCATACACATAAGTTCTTTGTCTTCTACATTTCCTACACTATTCTTAACCTCCCCCTGTCTATTTTCTGCCTACCATTTATTTATGCTACTTATTCTCTGCACCTTTTCCCCCTCTCTCCCCCTACCACTCCCCTGTTGATATCCCTCCATGCCTTATATAAATCCCTTTAACATTTCATATAATAAAGGCTGGGTGATGATGAACTCCTTGAACTTGACCTTATCTGAGAAGCACTTTATCTGCCCTTCCATTCTAAATGATAGCTTTGCTGGATAGGGTATTCTGGGATGTAGGTCCTTGCCTTTCATGACTTGGAATACTTCTCTCCAGCCCCTTCTTGCCTGCAAGGTCTCTTATGAGAAATCGGCTGACAGTCTTATGGGAATTCCTTTGTAGGTAACTGCCTCCTTTTCTCTTGCTGCTTCTAAGATTCTGTCCTTATTTTTCATCTTGGGTAATGTAATCATGATGTGTCTGGTGTGTTTCTCTTTGGGTCCAACCTCTTTGGTACTCTCTGAGCTTCCTGGACTTCCTGAAAATCTATTTCCTTTACCAGCTTGGGGAAGTTCTCCTTCATTATTTGTTCAAATAAGTTTTCAATCCCTTGGTCTTCCTCTTCTCCTTCTGGCACCCCTATGACTTGGATGTTGGGATGTTTAAAGATGTCCTGGAGGTTCCTAAGCCTCTCCTGTTTTTTGAATTCTTGTTTCTTCATTCTTTTCTGGTTGGATGTTTTTTTCTTTCTGCTGGTCCACTCCATTGATTTGAGTCCCAGTTTCCTTCTCATCCCTATTGGTTCCCTGCAGATTTCCCCTCATTTCCTTTATATTATCCTTCATTTGTTCAAGTAATTGTGACTATCTTTCTTCGAATCCTGTGAGCATCCTGATTACCAGTGCTTTGAACTGTGCTTTTGAATCTGATAGGTTGGCTATCTCTTTGTCACTTAGTTGTATTTTTTCTGGAGCTTTGATGTGTTCTTTCATTTGGGTCATTTTTTTTCTCAGTGTGCCTGTTACTTTAAGGGGCAGAGCCTTAGGTGTTCACCAGGGTGGGGTAACCCATGTCGTTGTATTGTGACGCTGTGGGGGTGGGGCCTGAGAGAACAATGGCGCTTGCTCTGTTCTCCGCACTTCCCCAGCTACCTACAAGCAAGGTGGGCCCTTCTCTGCTGGCTCCGGGGTGAGTGGACGGGCCCGCACAGTTCCAAGTCCCTGTGGGTCTCCCCAACGAACTCTCCTGTGAGGCCAGGAGTTCCTCCCGCTGCCTCAACCCCCACAGGTGTTTTCAGTTGGTGGTTTGAGGCTTTATTTCCCTGTGTTGGTGGGCCGCGTGGTCTGTTCCGCTCCCCAACTTTTCCTCCCGGTTTATCTGCAGGAGAATGAGGGACTGCCCAGTCCACCGGTCTCAGCCCCGGTTTCGCCGAGTGCGCCCGCCACGGGCCTCTCCGGGCGGCTGGAGCGTTGCCGGTACCGCTCCACAAACTGCCTCTCGCTGCGCGCTCTCCACCGGGCTCCGCCCTGCTTACCGGTCTGGATGAACGTGTCTTCTTTAACTCCTTGGTTGTCGGACTTCCACTCAGTTCAGTTTTCTGTCAGATCTGGCTGTTTTTGTTTTTTAAATTGTTGTTTTTCCCCTTTTGGTTGTGTGAGGAGGCACAGTGTGTCTACCTATGCCTCCATCTTCCAGGCTGTTAAATTAAAATGTGCTCCAGACTTGTGTTGTAGCAGAGATGGGTTAGTTCCTAAAAGCCATGAGCTGTGGCCCCACTTATACTTCTATTTCCATGAATAATTATTTGTTTCTCTACATAATGCTGCTGAGCCTGGAGCCTGGGTATATGTATGCGGTTTTATGAGACTGTTAACCAGCAGCCACCAGTGTTGTGATGCAGGTAGAAAAGGAAAGCACACTTGACTCTGGACACATACACTGAAACCAAATCGCAGTGGAGAAATTATATTCTTTTCAAAGCATTTTCAAAATGCCACTTCCTCAGTAGCTGATATCTATATTAAATACTATACTCCTTAATTCCTAGGGAAAAAAAGCTTTATATAAAGACAAATTAATTCCATTTCTGGCTGATCATAATTGCACATGCAAAATTCTGCCACCCGATTCAATAATTATTTTCATCCTATCACAGGCAGGTGCTTCCAACCTGCTCCCTGCGCCCCTCCCCCAGCCCTGGCATGCACCGGTATCTCCAGGTCTGACAGCAATGAGAAATCAGCGGCTCCCTGGAGCTGGGCACACCGATTGCATGGTCAACAAGGTACCTGTCCTACCTACCAACTCCAGTCAGCTGCTCCTCCTCTCATAACCGCCAATAAAATCCAAACCACGCCCCTACAGCTGCCCCAAACTCCTGCTCATTTTCAGCGCAAACCCTTGGATAGGCTCAAGAACTCTGAAGAAGAATGGAGAGGAAATGAACTCATTCCAGCGGGGCATTAAATGAAGTGGGGGTGGGGGACCCCAGAAACCTCTCTGCAATCACAGCTCTGTTAACCAGAATTCTTGGAAAGAACCGTTCATCTGATTAACAACATTATTTTAATAACTAAAGCTTAGCCATAAGTCCATATTTTACTGTTCTTTAAATATTTTTCTAAAATATCTCAGTATTGAACAACGGCACCTGCATTTCCTAGAGAAATCAACAGAATCTGCCTTAGGAGGACAATGAGGATTTCATGAACTATGTGGAACATACTCAGCAGCATCAGTATTCAATCAACAGCAATTACTACGGTAGGATATCTTTCTACTTTGCCACAAACAATACACTTTAAACGATTCTGGAGACAGCATCTGCTGTGCCCAGGTCATTATAATCAATATCAAGCATTGACTGAACCCATCTGGCGCCCCAGGTGGCTTGGCACCTAGTCCAAGTGGTACAACTCACACCTGTACAGGCAACAGACCCGTGGTTGAGCCCAGGGGGCAGCGGAGCAGAAACACGAACCGGACGCGCATAGGTTCAGGGGCGCTTGGGCGGTCAGGCCTGGCCCTCCAGCCCTGAAGCGACTGGTCAGGCGGGATATACAGATGTTTTCTTTTCTCCCTCACAGCTGCCCACACATCTCTCCAGAATCTGTGCACTTGGTTGAAAAGGATGCCCCGAAAGGGACGGGAGGATTGGTCATCCTTCGAAGTTCTCGGCCAGATCTCAAGATGCGTGGATCGTTCAGAGGAGAGAACGATCGGAGTGGAGCCGAGGATTTCTGGGTTGGGAACTGCCTAGCGAGGAAGGCAGGCATCCCGCAGAAACACCAGGCATCACAGTCCCATTATGTAGCTGTGTACACATAGGAAAATGGTGTTTGTTTGTATATGTGTGTCATACACGTGTACACACACACTCACACACTCGGCAACTTGGAACCACTTAAAAGCAGGGAAAGTTTACGGAGCAGTCAGTTCACAGACACGTACAAGGTGCGCAGGAAACGGAGTAGAAGCAGGAAACGGAGTAGAAGCAAAGCCTTGAATGTGGGACACGCTCATTAAATGTTCCATGAACTGGGCCAGTGAGGGCAGCCAAGCCCAGGGTGCCCTGGACAGGGCGCTGACCACTACCTGTGCTGCTCAGCGGCCGCAGAAAGGGGCGCCTGGGGTGGGCAAGCCCATCACAGACGGCTGGGCCAGGCCCTGGCTTTGGAAAAACACAGAAACCAATTACATCTGACTGACTTCTGCCGAATAGTGGCCTCTTTCTGCAGAAAGGTGAGTAAACCAAAAGGATTTAGTTTGCTACAGTTTCTTTGTATCTGGAACGGAGGCTATCAATTTAGGATACATAATTTAGGCAAATGCAGTGCAAAACAGATCATTAGAGCGCTATAAAAACTGAAAAGTCATCTTGATACCCCTGGTGCCAGTTGTTCTCTGCCTTCCCTGCCCCCAGCAGGCTACTTTCATGCAGAAGGAAGAGCAGGCCAAACAAGATTCCCCAGCCTCATCCCTTTCCTCCTTTCCCACACCCTGGTCCCCTCTGGGCAGGTGAGCTGTTCTTATGTCTTCCTCATCGACATGTAGCCACAAAGGATCAGAAAAGGCCATGCCTGTAACTAGACTGAAATGATTAACACTGAATACACTAAACCACAATACGGGCCCCTCCCTATGTTTTCCAGTCCTGTCTTCCCCTTAATAGAGTTTGATTATCACGCTAGGATTTATTTCTTAAATGTTTCACATGGAAGATCCTATACTTTTCTGTCCCAATAAAATCTGGTTGTCCCAATAAAATCAGGAACCACAGAACATCACAACTAGGCTCTGCATTTCTCAGGATGAGTAAAATGCCTAGCGGTAGACAGGAGAATTCAGTGGAGAATGGGAATCTTTTTTTCCCCCCTATGATTTTGATAGGCTAGAAATGGATGGAGTAATCATGGAGTATTTTCACATTTGTCCAGGGTCTTAGTCAAATACATAATACACACACCTGAGAAAAAAAATTTTGTTTGCCTTTCTTAGAGGACATGACTTAAATTTTTATTCACTGCCATTATTTTTCTGAGATCATTACACAGGAACATGTGAGTTTTGATCATCTAATATTTACTCACGTTGGTCCAGAAGGAGGGTAAGTTGATTTTCTGCAGTCTTCTGTCCACTAAAAAGAAGAAAAAAAGAAGAAAATGTTAAGTTTCAGAAAATAACAAATTGAATAGGCAATTTGCAAAAAGCAGTTAAAGCTTGTAAAGACAAAATCAGGTATGATTGCCCTTTTACACCATTTCAATAACTCTTAAAAGTCTTTTCCTCCTATAAAAACTTCTAAAATCTCAAAGTTAAGTTCACTTTCTGTCTCAACTGAATTTACACTAGGGCCAGGTATGGTGATTTGGCTCTTACACTGCAAACACATCAGCTAAAGAGGAAGTGTAAGTAGATGGAAAATCTATGTCAAACAGGTCGATTTAACACCTGATAGGATGTGATGTTACTTGAACTTATGAGCCAACTCTACTGAGAGAGATTTGCATCCCAAACCAGATTTTCAGGGCGCACTGTCCAGGGCCCTTCACAATCTGGTCCTAATTGACTGGCCCAGCCTCGCTCCCTGCCCCTCCCCCGGGGATGCGGGCCCTATGCAATCCCGTCCCACGGCTGCTCGCCCTCCCAAGCCTGTGCACATGCTGTTCCCTCTGCCTGGAATGCCTGTTCTCGACCCGGTGAACTTCTGGCTTTAAGTTCTAAGAGCCAGTTCAAATTCTGCTGTGTTTTGAAAATATCTTCCTCTGCTTTCCATGTCAAAACAGTCATCCCCCCTCTATACTCCCAGCGTTTGCACACACCTCCATTACCACATTTTGGCATTGCGCTATAATTACAATTGTTTCTCTCTTCACTACCAAATTCTGTGCTCCTGGAGGGAGGATGACCCCAAACCCGAGGCTGCCACTGAGGAGGCAATGAACGAATGAGATTTAGGGAAGAGTTCGTGCTTAGGAGTAAAACGGAATTAGCTCTTAACAAAAAATGAACAAAAAAAGTCCACACGAATTTCTGATTTCTTTATTACTACTTCAAGAGAGCAAACCTGTTTATCTTCCCTCTGGAGACTCAATGCTATAAAAGTTAAAAACTTTTTAACAAGAAGGATAAATTCGCCATAAGCAGGAACTACTAGAACTGTAGATTGAGCTCAGAAAACTATACCAGCAGCAAAACTGTGTTGAGAATGAAGCTCTTACATCTTGTGTTAACTTTTAATAGCATGGAAAGGGTACAAAGTAGCTTGACATTGCCTGTGATTGAAACATTCGTTGCTGTGAAAGTAACTTTACTACATTGTAAATAAGGTCCTCAAGTGTTGTTTTGCCTTGTAACCTTAGGTTGATTACAGTAAGAAACAGTATCAAGCATCAAATTATCAAAAGCTAATTCAATCATTAGAATTTACATTCTATTTCTAAATTATTACAATATAAAAATAGACATTAAATGTTAATTTGATAATCCAGTATCAACTTCGTAAAAGCTGATTTTCAAAGCCATTCAATGTTTAATAATAGTGCTGAGGGAGGTTCTTGTTTAGAAAAATTTCAGTCTCAGCTCTGAGTTTAAAACTTGCAGTGAAATTTTCCTGCTGCTGAGCTCCCTAACTGCCGTGTGGTAGGGGAAGTCAGCATCTGTTTCTTACCAATTCACAGAAATGATGACAGTTAAGTCTACAAGAGCAAAACAAGTTCATGGTTGGCATTACTCATTCAATCACATGGAAGAGATTTAAGTATTTCCCATAAAGTGTTTGCCAATTGATAATATAATCCATAACCATAACCTTTAAGTGCCATTGTCACAAATTTTGTACATTTGTCCAAGCCTTTTTCTGCTCCACACACACGAGGTCTGTCCAGAAGGTATCCAACCATGTAATATGAAAAATAGAGACATTTATTGAAGAAGATACAAGGTACAAGAAACATTTTACAAAGGACAATGACGCCATAGTCCCCTTCAAAGTAGGCACCTTGGAACCTCACACAATTCCCCCAATTGCTATTAGCTGCTCCATCATATTTTCTTGAATCTCATTGATGGTCTGAAATGTCTTCCCTTTCAAAGGTGATTTTAGTTTTGGGAAAAGCCAGAAGTTGCAGGGTACCAAATCTGGGCTATAGTGGGGCTGAGTCACCTGGGTGATTTGATATTTCACCACAGAACCCTGCAGAAGACGTGATGCATGAGCAGGTGTGTTGTGGTGATGAAGCTGCCAATAACCAGTTGCCCATAGCTGTGGCGCTCTGAATCATCTGAATTGTTTCCATGGAGGAATGTTCAAGCTTGATGTAAAATCTGATGCAGATTCGTTGCTCTACTCAGTCATTTTGAATGTGACGGCCACACAGTACCCATGCTCACTCATGCATGTGTCTACCACCCCTGCTGACTAGTACAGTGAAGTCGTCATTGTTTACACGTGCGCATTCCAGTCCACTCTCCTTGGCCGCCAGGTTATATTGATGTCACGTAAACCGTTCTCATTATGTTAACAATGGCTGGACTTTTTGCAGACAGACTTCATATTTTTTCCACTGTCAATTGTTACACATCACAGCAGATTCCACTTTAGGTCTGAACTGAATGACTAGATTCTCAGCTTCTTGGAAAACATCCTGCCTGTACTTGTTTCAGACACACTACTCATAGCGACTAACTCTTTAGTCTGAAACTTGGCAGTAATGCCCTAGTAAGTACAATATCAGTAACTGATCAGTTCTGGCTGGTGTAGCTCAGTGGATTGAGCGCATGCTGGAAACCAAAGGGTTGCCGGTTCAATTCCCAGTCAGGGCACATGCCTGGGTTGCGGGCCAGGTCCCCAGTGAGGGCCATGTGAGAGGCAACCATACATTGCTGTTTCTCTCCCTCTCTGTCTCTCTCCCTTCTCTTCTCTCTAAAAATAAAAATAAAATCTTAAATAAATAACTGATCAGTATCAGTAACTTCAAGAGTCAAGGAAAACAGCTAGGAGTCTTTTGCCTTGTGCTTCAATTAATATTGATGATGTCACCACAGTCCTGGACTGATTGTGTGAAACGAATTTTCTCAGGACGCATTACTTACACGACCACAATCGAGTGTGATTTCGGTCACCATTGGTAAGTGGCTTTCCTTGCTTTGCTAACCAACGAGCTACTTGGGGACTTATTTTGGTTGTAGCTTCATTACACTTTTTAAAATTTATACATAAATTCTGCTGTGATGAGATACTCTACTTTGAATTTTCTTATTTTTCTGATAGCTGATTTTCCTCTGACTTGGGAACATTGTGATGACTGGTTAACCCTGTAATGTTACTCACATTGTATCTTTTATCACAACTCCTGGGTCACTGCGTAACCATGAATGCCAGGCTTTGCCATGGAACTCAGTAATGAGAACATCCGTACTCCACTTTGCCTCAAGAGAACACTTTTTTCACTTCTTTTCTTGTTTTCAATGATAGTTTGCTCTGGTAATCTTTATTTTACTTCACTTTACTATTGTATTTATTTTTTTAAGCCTCACTACCCAAGAATATGTTTACTGATTTTAGAGAAAGAGAAAGTGGGGGGCGGGGAGAGAGACGAGAGAAACGGGGATGCGAGAGAGAAACATCAATCAGTTGCCTCCTGTATGTGCCCTGACTGGGGATCAAACCAGTGACCTTTCGGTGTACAGGATGACGCTCCAACCAACTGACCCACTGGCCAGGGCTGGCAATTGTTTTTAAAGATTAAAATGACAGGCCACACAGCTACACGTGGCCCCTAAAATGCTGCTGAGTGTCAGTTGCCTGGCCCCAGTGACAGGTCAGGAGCACACCACACACGGGCTTTGCTCCGGCAGCCGCAGACAATAAGCAGACCGATGAGTGTGTCTGCATTCCCCAGCAGCGCTGTTTGTGGAGGCTGGCACGTGACGTTCAGGTAATTTTTACATGTCACAAAGCACTCATTTCCTTCTGATGGCCCCAACTTTTTAAGAATGTAAGAACGATCCTCAGCCCACAGGCCTCCCCAGAGCAGCTGGCAGGTGGGTCTGGCCTGCTGGCTGCGATCTGCCAACCGCCCTAGGGTGTCAACACCTGTGCAAGTGCCCTGGGGCCTGCCAGACCACGTCCTCAGTTTCCAGAGGAGACCCCTTCGAGGTGGTGTGCGTGTGTGGAGAGAGAGAGAGACGGACGTTGTGTGTTTAGTTTTCTGCCACCAATCATGCCATAGGCAGTTCTGTCTGCAGAGGCTGGGAGTTCTTTTCCATTCTGTTCACGGGGTCCCTCACATAACTCTCCCTTCGTCCTCGTTTATTATTCTTACTCTCCAAGGTAACAGAATGTGAGGACGAAAGAAAAACAACCTGGAACTACGGGTGGAAACTGTAGTATTAGGAAAGCATGGTCCAAATAAGAAGAGAACAGAGCCAAACAGAATAGGAATTCGGCAGGTTTCAAGAAGAATGGACAGAATAAATATTGAGAGAATAAGTCAGAAGCTCAAAAAAAAAAACAAAACAAAAAACAAAAACCCTGGATATAGTGATGATGGCATAGGCTTGACTTCGTCTGCTGAGAAAAAGAAGAAGAAGAAGCAATTAGAAACCCCCAGGAAAACAATCTGTATAAGGAAGGCATGATATAAATGTGAAGCAAACTGAACTGTGGTACTCATATGAACATTTGGTAGAGAATATATTTTAATATTCTTTCAGTGCCATTAGAGTTTTGGCTTTGGAATTCCAGAAAAGAAGATGTAATCATAGTACACGAGCAATGATCAATATTTACAAATCTTCCAGGTACAATCATGTGATCGATGTCTACTAAGCAAGAGTAGAAGTATCTACAGTGGAAGAAGAAAAGGGAGAAAAAAGGTACAGGGAATATTACCTTTTTTTACATCCTCGACTACTTGTAGCACGTCAGATAACCCTCTGTTTAGCCCCTGAATGGCTACAGAAGGACGGTCCACGCATCCAGACCAGGGTCAGGTAGCGGATGACCCTGTCAGGCCCATCCAGAGGCCAAGAATGCAGGACTGACTTCTGAAGGAGGTGGGCATTCCAACAAGAGCTCTAAGCTTTTCTGCCTGCTTCGGAATACTCTTGCTATTGCCTAGTGTTGACGGTTTGCAACGCTAAGACCCGTGCATAAATCTTTATCATTTATTTCTAGCTAAAGCCTCCAGACTCCTTTCGAGTGCGTCTAACACAAGTTGTCGGGGACTTTGGGGTCATGTTCTGGATGCAAGGCTTGGCTCCATTAGAGATGAGAAGGTCATGCAGCTGGCGAGAGAACAGGGGTCCCAGCTTTTCTGCTCCCCCACAGCTTCCCACAGGTAACAACGAAACCAACAGCTTCCCACAGGTAACAACGAAATCGGCAGCTTCATTTAGTCCCAGATCTGTACTTGTTTCTGCCACAATCTGTACTTCTTTCAGGGTTTTAATGACCACTGGAATCCACTCAGCAAATAAGTGAAATGTAACGATGTTCATCTCTCTGGAATGGTTATATTTGCACGACCTGGGTTCCAAAGCCAATATAAAAATCAAACTGCAAGGCTGATCTCTGATGAGACCACAGTGAGGGAAGCTAAACGTTCTCTGTCAAGTCTCAGGACAGAAAGCAGCCTGCCCCAGAGGTGAGAGAGTGGCCCAGCCATCGTACAGGTAAGAGTCTGAGGTCAGTAAGATGTTTTACTATGATCATCCCAGCAGCAATAAACATGAAATTATAACACAGACATGAAATCTGCATAGAAGTTGGTGTAAGAGTAAATGGCAAAGAAGTCATTTTAAACAGGTGAGATTTGGGGGCACAGTGGAGACAGCTGCACCCTCCCCTGCAAGGGAGGCTTCCACGAGGAAAGGTAGCTTCAAAATCTATGTGTAGACTTAACTGCAGTTGCAATGAGCTCACCTGTTATTTAAAGTTTCTTACTGTCTCCAAATTTAACTACACATGGATTTAATAATTGACAACTTTATCAAGATAAGTACAAATTTAAATAGATGAGAGGTACAGATTATAGATGATGGCTTAGGGATATTATGTAGTCTGCTTGGTATATTAGGGGAAATACACACAACCCACTTAAAATCTCAGTTTCTCTCATATGCCATTTCTCATTTTTGCTTCCTAAGGCCAGAGGAAGTACTGAAAATCTCTGTAAGATATTTTGTAAACACTTTCTGGGTTGGTGAATTCTCTAATTATTCTGGTTATTTGATAGGAACTTGAACCTCTTTGAAATTAAATAATCTTTATGTCCTCCCCACTCATTCAGAAAAACTAATTATAAAGCTCCTGGAGATATTATATTTAGGAAAATAATATATAAATTACGATTTTTTCCATTCACGACTTAAATGCTCCACATTAAAAGAAATGATGTAACTTGTGCGGCTCCTTAAAACACCTGCGTCCCGATCAACTAGTGAGAACCTCATTGAAAAGTCTGCACGAAAATGTGCAGAAAGGCCTCCTGTTCTGGTCTTATTCACATACTCAGAAAAAGACCATAAAAGGTAACTTAAAGAGATTATATAGCTCACACCAGTGTTCGCGCCATCAGAAAAGAAGGTGAACAATCCTAGGAAGGCAATTTTCATTCAATTCTTCAACTCGACAACTATTTTCTAAGATTTTTCTTAAAACGTTCTCTGCATACAACAGAGCAGACACACACCTACTGAGTAAGAAAAGGCATGTTTCCTGCAGAGCTAACAAATTCAAATGAGCACGCCAAGTTTTTCATTTGTGTTCTGACCTTCGACGGATGGCACCCGATTACACTGGGGATATTTGGGTAAAAGAAACGTGAACCAACGCTCCCTGAGGGCAGGCCCCTTTCCTGTGCTCAGCGACCTGCTTCCTGCATCTCGAACAGAGGCTGGCCCACAGCAGGCAGGCGACATTCGCTGAGGGACAGATCGCACCTGCGTGCCCCTTCCTTTGCAGCACTAGGGAAAAGCAGATGCACTTACAATAAAACGGGCCGGGCCGGACGGGGCTTACATGATTTCTGGAAACTTGGTGAAAATCTTGCTAAAACCTGATTTGGTTAGCTTGTGTCAACAATGCTATTACTCACATGAGAAGATGATGCATTCAAAAACGTTTAATCCGGCAATTAATCCAGCAATTACCGAGCCATTATTTCTTTTTCACGCACTTTAGGAATCCGCTCAGTTTATTAACGAGAAGAGGCATCTCCCACACTCCGATTCCTTGCCTTCGGATGGCTCCTCAGCCTGCTGCAACCTGCCCTGGCCAAGGTGGCCGATGACCTCCGGTTGCCGACGACCTCCAGTTGCCGACGACCTCCGGTTGCCAACACAACAGACTCCTGACATCGCACGGCACTCAGCACAGGTGAGCTGTCCCACACTGTCTGAGCTTCCACAGCACTCGCTCTGCCATTCTGGCCGCCGCTTTAACGTGGTCAGTTCTCCCCCACCTGCCGCTGCCGTGCGGGTCCCTCAGCTTTGCCTACGCCTCGTCTCTGCTTGTCCTTCTCTGTCCTCTCCCCGCTCGATGTTCACCTGCTCCAGTGGCTCCAAGTAAGATGCCTGGGACCCCTCCATACCGCCCTCCTGAGCTCCAGGCCAAAAGGTCTGCCGGCAGCTCGTTGCCACCGGGAGTTTGACATAACCAGAATGCAAATGATCTTCATTCCCCCACCCCCAAACGTTGGCCGGCCCTGTTCCCTGGCAGCAATGCCACCATCACCCAGCTGAGCACCTCAGAGAGGGGTCTGTCCCTCCTGCCATCCGACCCCCCTTCTTCTGCTCATTCTGCACCCCCCATCTTCTCTGGAGCCATCCACTTCTCTCCTCCCCCACCGCCACCACCCGCCCGCCCGTGAGTCACCCCATTTCCTCCCCCGGACCAGTCTCCTCACATCGCCCTCGCTCCCTCCCAGTCCAAAGTGATCTTTTTAAAGTGAAAATTGTATTGTGTCATATCTTGTTTAGAACTAGCCAGAGGCCTCCCATGGTTTTTCGGACAGATTCCAAAGTCGTGAACAAGGGCTGAGAGTCTGCTCCTGACACTTCTGCGTCACCCTCGGGGCCACCTTCTCTTAATGGGTCTCCTGACGGAATCAATAGTAAAGAATGACTCAGGAAGACCTTAAAATATGCCATACTCTGAAAAGCCACAAAAACACGAAGAAACAAAGCCCACACACATTCCGAGTCAAATGATTTTTTGTTTGTAACTTAAAGCGGGTCCTCATTATTTTTATGTGTCAGAAGTGGTTTTGAAGTATCTTTTGTCCCTATGTGGCTACTAGCAGTTTATCATGTAAAATGGTTCAAAGTTAAAAACTGCATATTCTTGTCAGAGAATGAGGTCATTAAACTTCTGTGACCTTTCAGCCAGAGGCTCCCAGAATTTTCCAGATCAGTAAAAAAGGGAACAGGGGTCCAGCCCACAGAAGTCCAAATCTTTATGCCCCCAGGAGCGGATGTGAAACCAGACAAAGGAAACCCCACACACATAACAGAAAGAATGTTTTAACAACAAAAATTGGAAGGCCATAAAATCAGAATAACGGCTGACATTCTGATTTAATAATTTTAGCTTCAGGCCCTCATTTTTTTCTCACTTCATTAAAGACTTAGGAAAGCAGCGTCCCAAACGGACACCAGTAGTGGGACTAGATTTTGACAACCACTGTGGCAGGTAAGAACTATTAAATTCATGAAGACTGCTGTGTCTTCTTGTTTTAGAAACAGCCTTTGAAATACTCTTACTTGAAATAGTAAAGCATAGAGAAAAAGAAAAAGCAGCCCCTGGCCCCTGAAACTCATCTGAAGTTCACAACTAGACCTCAATATTATCACAAGCTGGTCGGACACACAGGGCCAGGCAACGGCTGTTCTCGTGTAGGATATAACAACCTCACGGCAGACCCACCTCAGCGAAGCTTCCCCGGAGACAAGATAAAATCAGACAAAGCAGGGCCACTAGTGATTCTATCTCAGCACAGACAAAAACAAGAGTACTGTGCAACCCACAAAATACCAAACACCCCTTCTCTTGCTACATGAGTGACTGTTTCTTCTTTACCCAATCCTGGAATTGCCCCACTTCCTAAAAGCATTCAGTGTATTCCTTAGACCTATCTCCAAATCACACAACCAAACTGCAAATGATGAAACAGGTTTTTTCTACTTTGTACTGAAAGGCCCCACAGTTGCCCCTGGTGGGGGCTCCCTCACCACAGAGTAATCATTTGTTCAACTACAGCTATGTTTCCCGCGGGGCGGGGAGCGGCGGTGGCGTTTGGCTGAAGGTCACGGACAGTGTCAAAGTAACAAATTCCTGAAAAATTCATGCAATTCCAACCACTTCAAAGCAAATTAATTCCCTATTCACACTAAAGCATACTAATTTTATTTTCCCTTATGCTCTTCCAATCCATGTCTACATATGTATACTGTGCCTTTTCCTGTGACTGAAATCGCTGTACCTAGTATTTTGTATTCTACTTTTACTTGCTCAACTTTTAATGGCTGAACAATATTCCACCAGGACGTTATTTGTGAAGCATTTTTCCTTAGAGAATAAAGAATAAGACACACACCTTGGTCCTACCATCAATATCCCAGCCCAGCTATTCAATATCACCCTCGTCTGGTCTCAGGTCAGATACACCTAAGTCCTATTTATCTGATCAGCTGACAAAGATAAATGTAATCTTGACGCTTTGAAAGAAGCGAATTATGAAAGAGCACCAGCCTGGGTGTCAAGAGGCTTGAGTTTAG